>BQNB010012313.1:46468-79476 GCA_026074375.1 Tanacetum coccineum
AAAATGGAAAAAAAAGTATGATAAGTAATAATTATAAACTGTGGGCTGATAAAAGTTTGATGCATCTTGTCGGCTCACAACCGATGTTACAGCCTTCTAAAGAAAGCCCATAGTAAGAATAATAATCCGAGACTGATAAAAGTTTGCTGCATCTTGCGCTCACAAACGTGTTGCAGCCTTCTAAAGGGCGTAGGGTTCAATTGCATCAATGTTATCTTTAAATATTAAGTGTGGATTAATAAATGTAAGATCTCTTTTTGTTAAATTTAAATATGCTTTTGAACTTAGACTATTTCATTTTAAGTTTTTTAAATAAGCTATGTATATACGGGAAACCTAAGAGTTTTTGAAACCAAAGGTCCATGAGTCCCGATACTAGTCTCTGTGGTGGGTGTCAAATGCCTGGTCACTTGTGCAAGGTTGGGATGTGCCGGAGACGAAAGTCGCTAATTGGTTGTTCTCGCCTTCAAACTTATTATCTAGGGGTGGAACGTGAAGAATTGAATTTTGCAAAAACGTTGATCCATGGTTGAAATCAAATGGCACATTCACTAATATATTAATATATTGTCGGAGTTGAAAAGTTCACAAGTTGCAAATATGAGAAGTGTTAGCATCTTAACTGATATTTAACGGTGATTTCGTTTTAAGCTTGGTTTGGAATAAGTGAAAAGTCGGGGACGATGAATTTATCCTTTTTTGGGGCATTTTATGATTGAAATGCGTCTTGTTCTATGATCCCTAACGGTTATGAAAATAACGAAAGTCAAATATGTTAGTTAGTTGCTTAAAAAGAAAAATAAAAAAAATGATGACAAAAAGGAAAAATACAAAAATATGTGTAGGAATAAGTGTATATCTTTAAGAATGGTAAAAACAGGGCTTTTCTAAACTCTTGATTCTTTAATTCCCCTTGATGAACACTTAGCTACTTTTCGAGGTAATTAGTCGAGGAGGATTGAGATTCTTAGTTTTCTAAGTGCTTACTTATAGCATTGCGTGAGGACACGACAATATCTTAGTATGGAGGATTTTGGTATGTGCTTAATTACACATACCATTTTCCATTAAAACGCGACTTATATGACCAAAACGTACAAAATGAACATTGTATTTGGTATGTTTGTTGCATTTTGTATTTATGCAGGTAACGGATATCTAAAGAAAAGGACAAAATCGAAGCAAAACGGACAAAACGAGCACGAAGAACAGAAGACCGTGAGAAAGTCAAAAAGTCAAAGTCAAAGTCAACAAAAAAGTAGTTAAGTCAAAGTCAACCCGGGAAGTGGCCATTGAAAACAAGCATCTAAAACCAAACCCGAAACCTAAATTGTCAAAAGTGTGGGCTCACCTGTGTGTACCTACCTAGTGGGCCGGGTCAGTCCCACTTTATATTGTTACAAAACCATGTTTAAGCCCAAGTCATCATAAACCTCCTTTTATATGCCGGCCCAACACTAGCCAAAACAAAACCCATTACTACTGATAACAACTACTATCTATTTCCTTTTTAAACTAACACGTTAAGGACTAACGCGGTGCAAACATTTACTCAACAAAAAGACAAAGATGCAAAAGTACAAGGAATTGTGGTTGTAATATCTTTTTATACACCTCAGGGGGCCAAATTACCATTTTCCAAAATTTAAAAATTGGCGCGAACACTGTACATCTCCACTACTGAGTTCTTGATGAGTGGTCCTTCCTCACTACCGCCAAACCACTATTCCCTTTCTTCTCCACTTTGACGAACCAACACCATATACTTCCTTATCACCACAAACACAAAACCAACAAATAAACACCTTCGGCATCCCTTGCAAGCTCATTCGGCAAAGAATAATAGACAAAAATAAAGGGCTAGATCAAGAGACTTGGGGATACTCAAATTGATGGGCCAAGATTGCCTTTTGAAGGCTCTCACACAACAAGCACACCCGCAGGAGCTCTCACAAAGAAAGCACACACCTAGAACCTTCATTGGCTTGTTATAAATAGGACTCATTGTAAGCCCTTGGGCACTAAGTTTTTTTTTCACCTAGTTTGTAATTTTTAGCTTATTTTTAGTTTAATCTTTTAAATATTGTAATGTTTTTTATGAATTAATGAAATTTCAAGTTTTAGCTTAAAATCAGTTTTACTCATTTGTTTTCAAAGTTATCAAGAATCTTGCATAAGCTTTTATATAAATTTTTTAAGCAATATTATTAGATGCTGGTTTCATTTAAATATAAATACTTAAAATAATTTTACAAAAATACAAAAAAATATCCACCTCAAATACACCACAGCTTAATGAGTTGATAAAGCCAAACTTGGATGGGCTTGTAGCATACGTAGCTTATCTTTGATAAGCTAGAGCTTGTAGATAAGTTCTAAGAGCACTTGTTTGCCCTGTTTAAGCAAGGGTTTTTGTAAGTCTTTATTTTTCCATTTTTAGCTTATTTACTATTCAACTGCTTATTTGTGCTTATTGCTTGCTTATCTTTGCTTATTTATGTTTGCTTATGATGTTTAGTGCTATATTCTTGTTAGGTTTATAGTTTTAAAGGCTATTTGTGCTAAGTTTTGTTTAAAATCTGTCTATTTTAGATTATAAATTTGCAATAAATGTTTGCTTATGTTTGGCTTATTTGATTGTTTAAGTTGTTCATTAGGATTGTATTAAGCTATTTAATATCTGGTCTTAGGGTTTGTTCATAAAAAATTCAAGTTGTCAAGTTAAAATTGGTTAAAAAAGTGTTTAAAGGGGTGTTTGGTTTAACTGTTTTACTTGTCAAAATGGGTCAAATTGAGTTGTGCCTTTTGGGTCACTTTTAGTTTAAAACTTAATCTCACCATAAAATCCACTATTAAAAGTTTTTTAAGAGTTAATTGCAAAATCTTGTTTAACATTAAGTAGTTGTTTGAATCTGTTAGAATTTTGTTGGAAAAATGAGTTCATATGATTTAGTTTTTGCTTATTGAGGTTTTGTGTTGTTTTTGAGTTTGTTTAAGTGTTAAAACAGGTTAGAAACAAAGACAATAGGCCTGCATTTGTCATTTTTGGTTTTGTCACATCTGTCAAAAAAATTTACTAAGTGTTGAAAATAGAAGAAATTGCTTTTTCATTTGCTTTCTATGGCTTATTGTGAATTTCAAAATGCTTTTTGAAAGATGATAAATGCTCTTTGAGGTTTAATTTTGATCTGTTTGTTGGTCTCATATTCATAAGGTTCTGTTTAAGTGCTTATTTTTAAGCTCAAAAGTGGTGTTTTGTGAAGATTGCAAAAAAATTTCTAAGTGTTGAATCTGTGTGAAATAGCTTTTTCATTAAGCCTTTTAAGGGCTTATTTGAATTTCAAACTGTTTTTTGATTGTTGATTTAAGTAGCTTTTTGGCCAAGCTTTTTAGTGGTATAAGCCACTAAGCCATAAGGATCTGTTTGCTAGCTTATTTAGGCTTATTTGCTTACAGTATCTGCTTAAGTTAGCTAGTATTGCTTATTAGGTTAGTTTAAATCCATTTTAGCTTATTTCCTTTAAGTTAGAGCTTATTTGAGCTTATTTGCACTTTTAGTTTGAAATTTTAAGTTTTAAAGCTTTTTAAGTATTCTGTCATTCTAGCTTATTTTAATTGCTTATTTTTGTTCAAAAATGCTTTTTAGATATAGCCTTTTATCTGTTTTAGCTTATTTTGAGTTTTCTTAGCTTATTCGTGCTTAAAATTGCTTAACAGTTTAGCTTAATGTGACTTAGTGTAGTATAGCTTAATCTGTCTCCCTTTTCAGCTTATTTTTGTGCTTATTTGTGGTTTCTAAAAAAGGTGGTTTTGTAAAAGTTGCTTATTTTTAACTCTTGCACATTCTATATATTTATACACATTTTCATCCCATTTTCATATAAGCTCTTTGCATCTTATTTTGGCTTTTTCTTAGCTTATTTGATAAGCTGGCTTAACCAGCTTATTTTTTCTAGGATCTTTATATCGTTTAGGACTTTCCTGCAATTTTTTAGATTTTTCCAACTTAATTTGTTATTTTTATTTATTTCTCGAAGTTTAAAAATTTAGAAAATCATTTAAAAATAGTTTAATTAATCAGGAAAATACAAAAAAATAGTTTTTAGATTTAGAATAAATAGTTTTAGGTTTACAAAGTTTAAAATCTTTTCAACATTTTAGATTTTAAATTTATTTTTAGCTTTAAAATTAATTTTAGGAATTAGTTTTTAATTATAAAAAGTAGTGAAAAATATTTTTCTAAGTTTTTATGATATTTTAGACTTTTCTAAAATAGAAAATCATTTTTTGGAATTTTTAGGAATTAATTTGTCATTTTTTAGGATTTTAAATAGATTAAATAGGTTTTTAATTCATAAAAAAGCCAAATAAACATATAAATCTTTTTTGCTTCGCGACTTTTCTTGTCATTTTAGAGGTTTAGATTTAGAAACCAAATTTTCATCTTTAGGGTTAAGATTTGCTTTAGTTGATAATTAGTGGCATTTTTAGGGCCCCCGTTGTGTTTTTAGTTTAAATTTGTGTTGCTTTGATCATTTTTTGTGTTTGCCTTAATTCTCCCATAGTTTTAGAAAATCCAATCAAAATCTTGTTCCATTCAAGCATCGATTATCAAAATGACCTCTCGACTGTCAAACTGCTTCCTCGTTGGGGATTATAGGACCCGGGATCACTACTTCGGATTTTCTACATTGGAGGTTTTTGAATATCCTTATTTTTATAATTATATATTTAATTATTAAAGGGTTTTGTTTCAAATCTGATTCAATAGCAAGCCAAAGGATGTAAGCATGTTTAGGGGATATTTTGGAGAACCGAAATAGTTTGTTCCAAGATACCTCATACTAGCATTCTGGAATATCTAAATAAGCTTGACTAACAAAAAAATCTCCATAGTTCATATTTTCTTTTCCACATAGAACATCAATAGCATTTGATTTCAGTGCATTGCATTGCAGGGCAATTGTTTTATCATGGGATACTTAGACAATCATTTCGCAGGCTCATCTCCATTATTTCCCTTCGTAAATTCATTGACTTGTTAAGTTTGCCTCCGTCTAGCATCATAATAGATTATAATTTGATACATAAATCACTTAGTGCACTAATTCCAGCCCAATTATCAAACCACATAGAGGTATTATCCCTATTCCTCACTTTAGTGACCAAATGTTGTCTCACCTCCTTCCTTAGTCTGAGAATATTCCTCCATCCCCAACTATCATTTACTTCTTCATTAATCTCCCAAACACTCCTACCTTTTAACTTGTAAGTATTAACCCATTTTACCCACATATAGTCTTTGTCAATAGCAACATGCCATAAATGCTTAATGATTAGAGCTTTATTTAGATCCTAAGTCCTTTAGACCAAGGACCCCTGAGTCTTAGGTTTACCAAAGACTTTTCCAAGCAACTTTAGCCCTACCACTAGCCTTTTCATCCTGGTTCCATAGGAAACCCTTAAGAAGACTATTAATATAATTAATGACTGCTTGAGGGAGGAGGAAAACGGTGGCCTAATATACATGAATTGACTCCAAAACAGAAGCCACAAGTGTCACACCCTAACAATGGCGGAAACTAGGGAATGCAACATAATGATCAATCATAACACAAGAACAAATAGAGAAAACTACATTGCATAAACTCCAAGTGCTATGAAGACCATCAACCTTGAACAAACTCAAGTGATGTCCCCAAATCGCAACTTAAAATCCACAGATCTATTATAATATTCAATGCCCACACAGGGGGACCATCATCCAAACTTATTCCATAAACATCCGAAATAAAATCAAAAACAAGCAAGCTAGGTCTTACAAACGATAATTCCTCTCGGGATACTTCTAAGTCTGCTATCATTCACCAAACTACTCTTCTTTCACTTCACTGAAATTGTACTCGAAACGTCAATAATAATGTGTGGAGCTTGTGTAGGTTTGACCTTTATTTAAACCCAACAGTTGTGCAATATTTCATAAGTGGGACAATAGTGCTATATGTCAGTGAATATCATGCAAACAACCTTTGCACAATGCTAATCAATAACCAAATGTCACGTACGCACCTAAGGGTCCTCAGATGTGTGCACTAGAAATTAGGGCAAGACACACATAAACCTGTAGGCGTACCCATCCGCTCCAATAATCACACACATACTGGGTAGGCGTACCCCTCCGATCCAAACAATCATACAAATACTGGGTAGGCGTACCTATCCGCTTTAAATAATCATACAACACCTAATATTCACATAGCAGTCATAAGCACATATCTCGCTTTGTCCTAAAAACAAAACCACATTTCCGCCACAGATCATATCAAAACATTTCAAAAACACAATTTAAAGTATCTTTTTTCCTCTCAAACGAAAAAAAAATCAGTTAAAAAGTGAGGGTATGAGAACTTCACCCTGAAGCAAGTCTTTAGCAACCAATCTCAATACACAAGCAATGCAACGACGCCGATATTCGACTAGTCCAGTTTATGTCCTATTTAAGTTCCAATACAAACAATCTTCGTTTGATGTTTAGTGTTTAGACGACGTTGTTACATACCCAAATTAATTAGTGGTGTGATGGTTGAGGACTTAAATCCACAATCATATCAATTCTTATTCTCGATTAATACATACTTTAATACTATTTTTGGCTTAAATAAATAAGTAATATAATAAATATTTTTAATTCAATTATTAATTATAAATATATCTCGAACAAGTCCATTCGGTACACTAGTACTTCAAAATAATCATTATACGGTGAAATGAAAACGTTTACATAATAATAAACATCTTTTAGAGAAGTTTCGAGAAAAAATTATATTTTTCGTCATTTTAGTGAATTTTATTAAAATAAATAAATAAAATAATAAATATTATTTTTTATTTCAAATCAAAATCATGTTTTTAAGAAATCTTTCTTAGTATAAACTTTTTAGAAATTGCGACACGAACTCGTACGTTTATACAAACGTTTTCATGTTTCAAACCTTAATTTTAACATTTTTCAATAATTCGACAATTTTCGACCAAATTTCAAGATCTTCAATCGTTATCCGCTTACCAACCGGTGTTTTCCCAAATATCGTTCAATATCACTTTCATAATACCTTTTCACTTTAAAAAATCTCCCATTCAAAATTCTCCATAACTACTACATATCGCTTATTGGGCCCAACAAGAATTTATTAAGATCATATATAAGTCCAAAATACTATTTAAGTCCAAAACCAAGGTCGATTTACATATATAAGTATATACTTATATGTAGAAAATAATTCGGACCACAATAAGCCCTCCCATTAAGCCGTGACTCAAATAGACTTATTGGGCTGTGAGTCCATAAACTCCAAAATACATATATTAAGCTTTAAAAAAAGCTATTTAATCTACGTATCCTTTTGGTTTATACAATAAGCCTAAAAAATCGTCCACAACATACGCCATAATACAAAAATAATCAAAATAACTTTCTTAAGTGATTTTGGGAATCCATTCGTGGCATATAAGCCCAAATAAGCCAATAAATAACTTAAAAATAAGCCCGAATAAGCCATACTAGCTACTATCAAAAATAAGTATTCTTGCATCTTATTATTAAACCATCATGACCACGACATTATAAAAACTACAAAAAACCTCTTTTTCCTTTTCTTTTTACACGAACCAAACACCCCTTTTTCTTTTGTTTCGCTTCCAAAAATTAATTTTCACAACGATCAACTTGTACAACTAACATCTATGCATCAAAATAAACCAAAATGACAAACAAAATTTAAATTGATAAATCTTACAAGAAAATCTTTAATTTAGTAGTTTTTGACCGTCCGGACGACCCTAACGTGTCTTAATGTATACCAAACACTAGAATCAACACCAAATATTTATTGTCTCATGTTTTTCATATATCAACTCAAAAATATAAGTGTATGTGTGTTGTAGGTGCGGACGAACACAAGAGAGAAGGGAGAGGATATTTTTTTGATTTTGAAAATAAACTATGTGTAAAAATGAGGATAAGAAAAGCATCTTATGTACAATTTGGATAAGGTTAGCTAAAATTAAGCCATCTTGACTCCTTAATACTTCTTTTGACGACCATGGTATCCCTATGGGAGGTCTCGGGCTTTCTTTTCGTGCATGTGTCAAGATCACTTAAATACTAGTAAACTCACCGTATAAAAATTACCCCAAAAGTTAATTAGCATTTTTATTCACTTTAAAATATTTTCATTAACCTAGGTATTCACATGCATATTTCACTTTTAAACCACTTCAAAACCTCAATTTGGAATTAACGGACGTGTTCAACTCGTTTTTTCGGCAATCTCAAAATTCGACGGGTTCAAACTACCGGAAATTACACATAACACAAATACCTTCCAAAAGGAGATTAATCACAATATACCTCATAATCATCAATATCTCATAAAATCACCAACGTCACACGGCTACAGACATTGTATAAATTGGCAACAGGACATTAGTCAAAGGAACTATTTAATGAAATATTCAGAACACAAAAAGGCATAAGGGGTTACAACAAGCTAAAGCTACTAGCAATATGTCAGCACTTATTCTTCCAGCTTCATTATTTGGTCCTTACTTTATCCACCAGTTCTTGCAGTCTTTTACCCCAATTCCTTTTGGTTAAATGGTACTCAATTATACTTTTACTGGCAACTTTTCCACTCTAAATGGGACTACATTTAAGATACTTTGTCTGTCCTCCTCATTAACTCCTCCAAAAATGATAGCGCTTTTGTTGTAATTAGGGAGAAGTCCAGAAACAGTACCGAACTCCTCAATAGTTTCTTTAATGACCTTAACTGATTCAACATCTCCATGGTAAAACATAAGTAAATCATCAGCAAAGCAAACATGGGTAATGTTGATTTGTCACAACAAAAATGGTACTTTAAAGAGCCACTTTATCAATGTTCCTTATTCTTCAGAGATTAAGGATTTCCATTACCAAAGTAAGAGATAACGGGGTATTGGATCCCCTTTTCTCAATCCCCTATCCACCTTTGAAATATGCCACAGCTTTCCCATTCACATTGGATAGAAAAAGTAGTATCGGTAAACAAAGCATGATCCTTTGAAACATCTTGTTTTGAAACCCAAAAGCCTCCTAAGGAAATATCCTTCCAGGAAAACCCATTGAACAGTGTCAATTATCCTTTTGCAAATCAATTTTAAGTGCAACTCTTTTAGCACCACCTTTCTTTTCATACCCTTTTAGAAGCTCTTGAGAAATGAGGATATTGTCTTGAATTTTTCTGTTAGGAATGAATGCACTTTGATTCTGACCAACAAGCTTTTTAAGACACTTCTTCATTCTTTCTGTGAGAATTTTGCTGATGCACTTAAAGATTACATTACAGCAGGCAATAGGTCTGTAATCAGATACTTTAGCTGGTGTTTAGATTTTAGGAACCAGAGCTATAAACAGTGGAATTGTTTTAAGAGAACTTTCCTTTGTGAAAAAGGTCTTTCACAAGCCTTACAATATATCTCCCCACTAGTTCTCCAATGTCTTTTTGCAAGAATTCGGTGAAGAGAAACCTTTGGGCTAGGAGTCTTGCTGTCATCAATTTGCTCAGGACCCTTTTTTTTCAGCATCACTACATCATTGTCTCATGGCTCAATGCCTCTCCTGGGTAAGTTTTATAATTACAAAAAAATATACTTGAACAATTCATCAATATCCTGAAGTTTCCTTACAAGAATGCTTTCCCCTAAAACCTTCTTGAAAGATTAACAAATTGCTCACCAACTTCATTGCCTTCATACCTTTTTCCTTCCTTATCATGAATAGCATTAATCCTGTTTCTGTGGTTTCTACTCTTTAAAGCTCTGTAAAAATAGGCATTATTCCTATCACCCACAGATAGGCACTTAACTTTGGCTTTTTGATATACAAAATTTTCTTCATCACCCATAGCATTGTTGTATTCATGCTGAATCTTGCTCTCTTCTGCTCTAAGATCTTTATCAGTAGGATTTTTGTCAATTTTGGTTTGAGTTTCCTTTAGTCCATTTCTTAGCTCCTTCACTTTCTCAAAAATGTCACCATCCTTCCAAGCAAGATCTTTAAAATGCCTTTTTAAAAGCTTCAAATTATTAACTACTCTAAACATATTACACCCCTCATGCACAGATCCCCAATGATTTTTAACAATATCACCAAATTCTTCTTTACTAGAGACAAAATTAGCAAATCTAAATGATTTCTTTTGACATGCCTTCACAGCGAAGACGTATTCGGCTTCGGTTGTGGAGATAGCAAGGGTCGTTTGTTTCTTAGCGAACCAAGATGTCAAACAACATCCCATGAACGTACAAACGCCGCTAGTGCTTTTACGATCAACGTAATCGCCCGCGTGGTCAGATTTGGCATAAACTATAGTTTATATTCTGGTTCATTTTGGATACTATAATCTTAAATGTGTTGTTCCTCTAATATACCTAAATATACGCTTAACAACTTCTAAATGGGTAGTCTTAGGATTTTCTTGGAAACGAGCACATTAGCACACACTAAGCATAATATCGGGCCTACTTACGGTTAAATTAAGTAAACTACCAATCATACCTCGATATTTAAAGTTATCCACGGAGTCGGATTCATCGTCCTTAGTGAGCTTGATCTCTGTTGACATCGGCGTCTTGGTTGGTTTGGAATCCGAATTTCTTTAACATCTCTTTGTGACTTGGATGATTGAAAAAATATTCGTCTTCCATTTGGTTTATTTGAAAGACTCAAGAAAAGTTCAACTCTCCACCTTCATACTTATCTCAAACTCGTCGTGCTGATTTTTGCAAATCATTCACACAAGTTTTCTCGTGGATTAGGAACCAAATATAATGTGTCGGACATTTATTTGAACAATGATATGATGTGACTTTGATTTCTTCGTAAAAAGTGTTTTGCGCCATTCATGAATATTGTGTGTTTTATCAAAATTGCTTTTAGTTATCATACCAAGCCTTAAAGAGCTTGCTTTAAGACTATACAAAGCCTTTTTATAGTTTATAACATTGTTAGGTTTTTGAAAGTCAATGACCCGAGGTTGAGCAACGTAAATCTCTTCGTTTATAAATCGTTTAGAAAAGCACTTTTTAATCCATTTGTATAGTTTAAATCGTTTGCACAGGGCAATAGCAAGGAGTATTTAATTGTTTCTAACTAGATTACCGGAGCGTATGTCTTCATATCTATACTTTTTTTTGATTATATCTTGTGCCACTAATCTAGCCTGATTTCTGCCCCTATACCTATTTTCATTATTTTATTTTAAAGACCATTGTACCTTGACGGTTTTTTTGATATTTTTTGAATCTTAAGTAAAAGGGACTAAATCCCAAACATCATTGGCTACAAATTATTCGGTTGTAAGGTTTGATACAAAGACTCAAACGTTCACAGAGATGAATACTTCCGTTTTGAATGATGATATAGATCATTATGATGCGATTCTCATGATTAAAAATAGGTGCATTAATGTTTATATAACGTACGAGACATACGTTGGGATGGTTTGTTTTGATATTGAACTTTGGAAGATTGATGAATAAGGAAACTGGAAAAAGATGAAAACTTATCGTGTAGATACATGTTATATGCGCTTTATGAAGCCACTGCATTTGGCGAGGAATGGAAATTTGTTGATGCTCGGTAACAAATATAGAAAACATGCTTTTGATCTTTATAATTGGCCCAAGGGTAATCTTTATAATGTAGATCTGAAAAAGAAGCATATCAAAGGGAAAGGAAAAAACAAAGAAACGCGGTGTAGCGACATGGAAATCTCTGATTTTGTGAGATACATTGAGACGTTCTGTATAGCTATCAATATATCATGTAGTATTTGTTTTGATTGTGATTAGAACTCCTAAGGCTTCAGTTTGGTATTTTGTATCTTAGAGAATAAGTCGGTATCTTTAGGTCGGTAAGCTCTAAGTCGGTTTGTTTTTGCTTATAAATAGAGATTCACAAGTTGAGAACTTTGTACCTTCGATTTTCGTTTAGTAATAAAGAAAAGCTTTCGCAAATTTGTCGATTCTTGTTTTTCCTCCTGTTCTTCTATCTTTGATTATCGTTTGTTGATTCCAACAAGTGGTAGAGCTGGTCGATCATGTGGGTGTATCAAGAAACTTGAATCTTGTTTCGATTTAGGGTTTCGTTTGGGTTATTTCGATTTTTAGGGTTCTTGATTGATTCGATATGAATCAAAAGTGTTGATCGGTTGTAAGTTCTCTTTAGGGTTCTTGTACTGAATAATCGTTTGAAGTTTGTTTTAAAGAAGTGTCTTCTTGACTTTGTCTTTGGGTTTTCTTGGGTTCATTCTTGGTTTGCCAGATTTGGGGATAATTAGAGTTCTCTAGGATTTAGTACTACGATTATAATTCTCATTAAGATAACTGTGAGTTTGTTTTTTAGTTGGCCTTTTTTGTATTTGAAATTTGGGTTATTGTGTTTAGTGTTAGGCTTTTTAGTTTTAAGTGATTTGGTTCTTTTGTTTTTGGAATTTACTTGAACTGTTTCGAGTATATAGTTTGATATTTGTTTGAAAATCATGTCTTCTCAACTCATTAATATTGAAAAGTTTTCGGGAAAGAGTAACTTTAGTTTCTGGAGGATTAAGATTTGATCCTTATTAAAACAACAAGGCATTTGGACGCCTATTGCCGGTACAAAATCGGATGACTTGATAGATGCTAACTATAAGATTTGATCTTTATTGGATGAAGTTCTTTATGAGGTTGGTGACGAGGAAACAGCAGCAGGAGTTTGGAAAAAAGTTAGAAACGATTTATATGACAAAGTCGTTGACTAATAAGTTGTTATTGAAACAAACGTTTTGCTTTCGCTTTGAATGACATGGCGTGGGAGGTGTCGTGGTTGAATTAGGCGTGGTGGGTGGGCGAGTGGTTAGGTTACGCGTGGGTAGTTGGGGGTTGTGGTTTTGTGGGCGGTTAGGTGCCTTGGGGGGTAAAGAGGGGTGCGTGGGTGTCGGTTATTTTGTGGGCGGGGCGTGGTTCATCATTTAAGGAGCATCTTGTGCTTTGAACTCAATCTTGATGGATTTGTAGAATTGTTGAAGTGAAGATTGAAGTATGAAGATTTGCAACTTTATCTTCTTGTGTCTGTTACCTCTTTCGTTTGAAGTTTGTTAGGTTCGTTTGTTGTCAGTTAAAGACTCATCAATTGAAGATGTTAGATCTAGTTTACATTCAAGAGAGCTTCGTCAACAAGCGTCAGGAAATGGTTATGAGTCCCAATCCATGGCTTATCAACCACAAGTCGTGACAAGGGTAGATACCGATTTGAAAAACATAAAGATAAAGGTGGAGCATCGTCAAGTTCTCGAGATCCTAATCCTTGAGATATTTGTAAATTTTGCAAAGAGACCGGTCATTGAAAGATTGATTGTCCAAAACTTAAGGAAAAAACTTTGGTAGAGGCTACTACTAAACACGACTCATGCTACTCGGGTTCCGAATGTGAGTTGCTCTGAATGGTTGATGTTTGTTTATTCGTTTTTGAAGTCATCATCGTTTGTTTTGGATTGATTTGTTTTGGATCGTTTGTTCGAATTAGACTAGTTTCTCTAGCGTTTGAAATTTTGAATTTGATTTGAAACATTTGGTATTCCTTAGGTGTTTCAATCACGGTGGAGATTGTTATGAATGTGGTTAAAACTCCTAAGGGTCGTTTGATATTTTTCGTATCTTAGAGAATAAGTCGGTATCTTTAGGTCGGTAAGCGTAAGTCGGTTTTGTTTATGCTTATAAATAGGGATTCACATGTTGAGATCTTTGTACCTTTGATTTTCCGTTTTTAGTAATCAGAAGGTTCTGCAAAAATTTTCGATTTGTTTTTCTCTTGTTCTTCGTCTTGATTATCGTTTGTTGATTCCAACAGTATCAATCATCTTACTTCTTTTTTAGCCTGATTATCGATTGGTTCTATTTTGTTTAGACTACATAAACAAACAACATATGAGATATCATTGAGTTAAGATTTGGATTGATTAGTTTATTTTATAAGCATTTCTTGCCTTATTTTTCTTTTTTTTGCCGTTTTTACAATTTTTTAGAAAAGCTCACATACTTCTTGACAGTCTTAAGAGCAGTCTATCATTGTATTTTAACCGAGAAATGATTTGCAGTCTATCATTATATTTGGTGTCATTTTTTAGTTAGTTGCATCAAAAACCAATTAGCTGAGTTTTAGGCACAAAATTATTAAGATGAAGCTTGAGCATGTGTGTCCCAATATGTATGGATTATGTATTTTCTTCTTACAGACATATTTGTAAAAAGTAGGTTGGGTATGTAGCTTAAATTAATCCATTGTTACTGAACTATATGTATTGGTACTGAAACAGACCGAGGGATTATTAAGTTTCCTAGATTTATATTACTGGTTCGCAGTTTGTCCGTGAACTATTTTTGTATTTGTAGTTACTTGACTATTAGTCAACTCGCTTGCATTAGTATAGTAATATCTCAAACAAACATTCTATCTTAGCAAAATATTCAAATATAGAGTTTTGTATGTGAAAATAGTACAATACAAGTGTGTTTTTTTAATAATGTTTGCCTGGCAAATCAACGTCAAATAATTTTTCGAGAAAAGGTTTTTTCAGTTAGTTGGCAATGTTTTTTAGTTGCGGTTTGTGTTTTTAACATTTGTGAAGTGTTTACTTTTTGGGTGTTTGTGGCGAATATGTGTGAATCCTTCTAAAGGGTTGTAAGGACAAGTTAAATGGTATGACCATTTCACAGCCACATACTTAAAAGTGACACCAGGAGCGGGCCAGTATGGTATGGTCGATCGGTTAGTGTAATTTTTCTGGGGGTTTTTTAATTCTACTTTACCAGGGGGGGCTTGGGCTTCTTGGTGTTTGTCGTCCTCTTCAACTCCCTTTTTTACTTGGTTGCGTTCTCTTTTTTTCGTATCTAGTTCATTTGTAGCTTCTTTATATGGGCTGTGTGTGGGTTAGTCTTCATCTTCTTGGCTATGTATGTTGGGTATTTTTTTCTTTTTACTCTGTTACATGGGGGGGCACACTTTGATAATTTTTTTTTAGAACTAAACTTAATTTGGTTTTCCCCACTATATGCCCCCCTCTGTCTCTGTCACTACGACAGGCACTTGGCTCGCCTAACATATATATCTAAGATGCAAAAATGGATGAAAACTCACACAAGGAATGAATGTAACCCTGCTTCGGAGAAGCCATAGCTACATTTAGTGGTGGTAAGCTTAGCTGACTGACCCCAGCCACTAGTTTGCAGATTTAAACATGGGCTAAATCAATGTATATACGGTACAATGTACGATTAATTTGAATTTCGACATATAAAATGTATGTAATTAACTCCAGAACATACGGTAGAATAAAGATGTTACACCAAATAATTCCAATAAGCATGCTCTCGTGCTTACTCTTTGATTTATGAACAACGCCTACACAATTTCAAAACCTAAAAAAAAAAGAAAAAAAGGCATTCTTTTTTTCAGAAAACATATAACCTTCAGCAACAGGCACTGGATGATGCATCTGCTTGAGGCTTCTGTGTGAATATATTTCGTTTAATAGTAGTTGATCCCTCGGCAATAAGACTTGGTGTATCCAAAATCTGCACATTTAGATCCATACCATCTTCAGGATATATGTGATATTCACTCACTTTACTAATGGACGGTTTTAGTTATATTGCTATCCCTAAGGTCTCAACCGTTCTAGGATAAAAGATAATGCTTGCAATACAATGTACCTTCAAAACTCAGTTCTCAAAAACACTGCTCCACAACTGACCGAGTTTGCACTGCTTTTCAATGAAAGACTCCATATTCCCTAGCGAACTCAATTCCCTCTTCTTTTGTGTACAACCCTTTCACTTTCCTGCATTATTAGAATTAAGGGATGATATTTAGCATGTATTTATTTTGCACATCTGATGTATGAATTAAATTTACCTTATCGACTTTATTGCCAACAAGCATTTTGATGCAATCTTGATTAGTTGAGTGCATGTCAATTTCTTTTGCCCATACATCAGATAAATTTGTGAATGTTTCTCGTCGTGTTACATCATAAACTGCTTAAATTTGGCACACGAACAATTGTCCCCATATATTTTTTTTTTTTACTAATGAAAACCATATTAAAAAGTTAAGGCACAGGAAAAAAGAAGTTAATGGTATCACATACCCATATAATTCCCTTTGAGCTCCTCTATTATATGAACTAGTTAAAGTTTGTAATCTTTCTTGTCCAGCTGTTAGATAACTTTCGCTCGATAATAAGGTCTCAGAAAGTGCATTACATACAAAACAAAAAGAACGTTACCAGTATCCCAGATAGCAAGCTTTAGCTTCTTTCCTTCCACTGTGACATATTTTACCTTGAAATCCACCCCTGTAATGATGGTAAATACAATGTTACAGTAGAAAATATAGCGTTTTAAAACAATGTTGTCATGAACATGGTAAGATAATCTGACAAAAGCATGCTAAAATTATAAAGATGCTAGACGGTAACATTAGATTTCGTTAACCTTACATGATCAAAGCGTAAGATTTAAGCTATAACCACCAATAACCATGAATCGTGTCGAATTTGAATGGTTATGTATCTGAACATCTTTGGAATGTGGTATGGTTTTACACTTTTACTAGCCATTATTACAGTCCGGCCAGTTACCGAATTATGCTCAAAAGGTGAATAACTGAATATATATTATACTCAAAACGATATATATACACACCAAACTAGCACATGAAAAAAGTAAAACCATTGAAGCACTCGATTTTCTAATGAGGTTG
Organism: Tanacetum coccineum; assembly: GCA_026074375.1. Lineage (NCBI taxonomy): Eukaryota > Viridiplantae > Streptophyta > Magnoliopsida > Asterales > Asteraceae > Tanacetum > Tanacetum coccineum. The sequence continues at coordinate 63,315 of BQNB010012313.1, forward strand.
CTTGCTGTGTCATCTGTTCATATCAGCTATACAAGGTGCACGGTTTTCACAAAATAACGATAGTCGATTCAAAAAAGTACTTTTTTTTTACCAAAACGGCTCACGGATCTACCAAATGAAATGTCATATGAATAATATGTGGTAGAATCAAACGGCATACCGATGGTAGGAGAAAGATCTTCAATGGCATTATGAGAAGTAAAACTCAATAAAAGAGAACTTTTACCAACTCCTGAATCTCCAATCAACAACATCTTAAACAAATAATCGAATTCTGTATCCGAAGAGGGATTCATTTTTTAGAAATTCGAATCACTGCACACAAACCCTGAAAAAAAATGTTATGAAATTTCATAACATCATAACCTAAACGCATATAAAAGCCTTATGGGACTCACAAGTACTATACCTTAAGAAAAGTTTATATATGTGAAACAATTTACGGATCTTAAAGATAAAATGAAACTCTAATCAATATTATTAATGCTTTGAATGTTAATTATTATGTGAGTGGCACTTTAGGCATTAGACATCACATCACAAATGCTAATAAAACATGTCATTTTTAATTATCGGGTTAATCGTTTGAAAATGTATCATACTTGTCACTCTTTGTTATTGTGTATACTGAATTTTTGTTTTCTTCAATTTCGATCATTGTGTTGTTTTTTGTGGATCATTTTACCCTTATTTTTTCAAATTTCGAAGGATAAATGATCATTTTGATGGCAGAATAGTCACAAAATACACACAATGATCAAATTTGAAAGTTCAGTACACACAATAAAAAAGAAAAAAAGTTCAGCACACAAAATAACAAAAAATAACAACTATATCATTTTTCATGCATACTAACTCTTAATATTTGCATTTCTTTGATTTAACCATAAAAGGTATAAAACATAACAAGAAAATGTAGTGAACTTTGGTTATTGACAAAGGGAAAATGCTTTGTTGGTAAGAGACTCACAAGGGACGCGAATTAAAGTAAAACTATAATCAAGTACGTAAAGACCAAAATAAATCATCCATGATTTTGACGAGTTGATGACCGATGAACAAACTATGACACAAAACTTTCTACTTCGGGTATGACCTTTTTGGGAAAAGTCGACAATGACCACCCAAAAACTCCTTTCGTCTCATTTTTATTGTCCACGTTTCCATTTTGAGATGTTCCAATTTAATTGTCCACTACTAAAATAGATATGAAAATTTGATCAAGTTTACTATATTACATTTATTTGATTTTATTATTACAAAATTTAACGAAGACTTTAATTAATTAGCTAAGGGTAAAACTGTCATTCTGTCAAAAAGTAAAAAAGAGAAAGCAGTAATAAATGCACTTTTCTTAAACTGTGTATTTTTTGTCGGGGCACAATAATTTTGGGACGGAGGGAGTAATAGAGTTGTATCGATCAATATGATTTCATTTGTGCATTACTAGTTATGATAAGCCTATGGAGTTAGGGCAAAAATGTTTAGAGAATCCCAATCTCGTGATCGCTCATGTGTGCTGTGACAACCGTCAAACTAGGGGTTCGTTTGTTTAGGACGAATGAATGAAATGTCACAATGAGGATATAACCTGACGTAATAGAATAACTAGTGGAAGGTATTGAATTTCAAGACTTTAGGGTTCGTTTGGTAGGACGTAATCAAATGTTAAATGAATGGAATAAGCGACGTAATGAAATAAATGTTGTAATATAATAATTCATTACCCTTATTAATAATGTTTGGTTGGTATGATAGGACGGAATGCAATCGATAAAAAAGACTAAAATGCCCATAGTTAATAAGAAGTGTATTTAATGTGGTTAGTTAATGGTGGACTTTTATGTAATTTTGATTACATTACGGACGTAATGAAAAAAAAGGAGGGGACCCCTATGAAATGAAAAAGGTAGTTTTTGATGTAATGAGTTCAATACTGTGTAATGAATCATTACTAAATAATTGTAAGAAACAGATTTTTCATTCAATCGTTAATAACCATTTTCCCATTCCAACTTTCCAGTACTCCCTCTGTCCTAAATAAGTGTCAACGTTTGACTTGTTGAAGTATTTTTTAACAACTTTGACCTTAACTATGTCTTTTTGTGTTATATAATACTTGATGCAAAATATATGAATGAATTAGGTTTTAAATGTATTTTCATTTATGTAATTTTCATTAAGTATTATATAACACAAACAAAATAATTTAAGGTCAAAGTTGATTGAAAAGACTTTAAAAGTCAATAGTGAACACTTATTTAGAGACCGGTGGGAAGTAACATCATACCAAACACTACGTTTATTTAATCATGTTTTATTTGTATGATAAGGACGTAATGAAATGCATGATTAAAAGACTAAAAATGCCACATTTAATGATAGTAAGTTAATTTAATATGTTAATTAATGATGGAGTTTTATGTAATTTGATTCCATTATGAGATGAAATAAAAAAAAGTAGGGGACCCCTAAGGAATGATTTTGGTGTAATGGGTCATTCCTTGTAATGAATCATTACATTCCATAAATATAAACAAACAACATTTTTTTATTCCATCGTAATAATCTTTTCAATTCCCCATTTGATTACAACATACTAAACACTACGTTAAGGTTTAAAAACCATGGAGTTTATATAACGATCTTTGACTAAACCTTACTTGGGTTAAGTTATTTTGTGGTGCTTTGTCGCGGTTTACTTTGCGGCTTGAATTGTCTTTTTATTTCGAAACCTTGTTTACAAACGTGCCTTTGACCAACAATCCATATTTTCATGTTACTATTTAACCTCGTACTTTTTACTATTAATTTCGCGTATATTAACTTTTACGGGTAACATGATAGGTTAACCCGCGTACATCGTTACATGTACATTAAATATGAACCCGACTTTAGATTACGTTTAGTCTACTTGTTTTTCGTACTTTGATCATCTTGCATATATTTTTATGTCGTACTTTTATTTTCCGTGTTTACGTAGACTTTGCACGTTTGGCGTTTTTAGCTTATACCCGCACCACCTTTGCACCTTAGCCTTATTAATACATACACATAGCATTTTAATTAACAAAAATTTTACTACAACACACCTCATTGGACATTTGTCCCATGAGTGTAACACTAAGCCACCCTTAGTACACATGATAATCCTATTTTGCATGTACTTTCTACTTAAAAGAGATTCACCTCCCTTAGTCTCTCATTCTTACTACAATAACACACACACTCTCCCCCCTCTTGCCCTTGCCGAACCACAACAACACCAAATCCACACCAAAGTTTGTTATTCTACTAGTTCTTATGACCTAGGTTGAAGACTTGTGTTTCTAGCTAGTGTTCCTAGCTTGAATCCTTAATTTATTTCACCATAAACATCACTAATCTCATCATCTTTTCATGGGTTTACTTGAAAAATAATAAGGGTTTGCAAGAATTTTGGTTAGTTGAATCAAGAATAAACAAGGTTTAGGGTTAATTTTGAAAACTTAGGTTTTTTAGTTGGTGGTTTTAAATTAGTGGTTCTAGTTCTTGTTTTTGCTTCATTGCCGCCCCCATAAATCTTTGTAAAGAATCATAAATTCTGTATTTTTATACTTTTCATATATTATTGCATGTACATAAATGTATTTTCCAAGATTATACCTTGTACTTATGAATTAAAACAAGAAAAACCTTGAAAATCATGCTTTTATCAATTGTTTTTTTATGACAATTTAGGTCAATATTATAAATTGAATTTATGAGAAAAATCAGTAGACTTTTTGATGCAGATCTTTAATGGCCGAACAACAAACGAATTAAAAGAACAATTGGATCGATAGAACTCGATCAAAGCAAAAACTTTTATTATTATCAAAACTCAAAACATATCCCAATAAACAGAAAAGACCACTATTTATAGGAAAACTAAAATCAATCTAAATAACGATTGATTTGACTTTATTTTTTCTAAATTTATAATTGATTAGAAATTGATACTTTCCTAACCAAAGTTTATTTTTAAACAAAGAAACATAATAATAAAAACGTAAATATTTTGACTTTGACTAATTGCATCATCTCCCACCACTTGAAAAAAACCCGTCTCGAGTTTGCCGTTTCACTCGTCCGTTGTACTCGTAGCATATAATTTGTATTCCACTGCTTCAAATTCCCTTTATTTATAACGACTCGACCTCGAACTTTGATCGTCTTAAAACCCAATTTATCGACCATGGGTGGAGCTTTCAAATACCATTCTTGATATTTTTTACAAAATCAGAAATTTGAATGAACTTTGGTAACCTTAATTTAGTACTTTTTCCAAACCAAATCAAAACTCGTGTGATTTTGATATTGATGTCTTTTCAAAATCAACACGTAAAATAGTTTGTATCATGGAAGAAACAAAGATCATTTGCCGCAAACTACAAGTCTTTATGTTGTTTCTTTCCACCAAATCCTTCCTTTCCAACAAATCCTTCTTCCTTCTCAAGTCCTTTACATCAGTAATCATAAACCGGCATCGATTATTCTTCTTCATTATCGGTGTCGTAAACAGGACATGATTCTTCTTTCACTAACACGATAGGTTCTTCTTGAAAACTTGGATATTTATTAACAAAAGGATACTCCTCTTCCATCCCCTATATCCCAGATAATAGGTTCTGATTCGGTTTCCTTTGTCAACAAAGGGTTATCATAGTGGTCATCATAAAACCCAGGGTTTCCTCCGCCAAAAGGATTGACGTCCTTGACCCTATCGTACACAGAATTGGATCAGTAATGCACTTCTGCTGGTGTGTCATGCTATACTGCGGGAAAACTCGAGTGCTTGAAATCTGTGCTTCGAGGCTTGCGTCTTCAGTCACGTGGATCTGGTTGTTGCCTTGTCCGGTGAGTCTACGAATTAGATGGCTCTCTCGAATTCCTTGTCGCCATTAGTACCATGGCTTGATACCAAAATGATGCGGATCTTTAACGGTTCCCGATTCAAATAACGAATTAAAAGAACAATTGGATCGATAGAACTCGATCAAAGCAAAAGCTTTTATTATTATCAAAACTCAAAACATATCTCAATACAAAGAAAAGACCCACTATTTATAGGAAAACTAGAATCAATCTAAATAAAGATTGATTTGACTTTCCTTTTCCTAAATTTATAAGAATTAAAAATGATACTTCCTAAACCAAAGTTTATTTGTCAAACAAGAACATAATAAAAAAAAGATAAAGTAATATTTAGACTTTGTATAATCGCATCTTCAATGAGGCGGGATCGTTAAGCCGACTACGCCATTTTTAGTTACTTTTATTAAGGTATGTGTGTTTTGTTTGTTGTTGGTCAAATGGATATCATGAGTTTGGTTTAATAGAAGGAAAGATGATGTAGTGTAAAAAATAAGGTAACAAATTGATGTAGTAAAAAAAAAGAGATACCAACCTTTCTCTAACTGATGTAGTGAAAATAACGAGATAACACAAATTGAATTTTGAATTTGTTGATTCACCCGAATACTAGAAACAATCTTTCAACTATCATTGATTCAAAAGAATACCGATTATCAGGCAAACTCTAACAATCGTTGATTCAAATGAATACCGATTATTTAGAGAATCTTAGCAAAACCGCTAAGAATTGATTAAAGCAAAGCTTTATTATCAATATTAAAATATTAAACCATATCCTACACCAAATCCTTGCACATCCTTTTATAGGAGAAGGAGTGGTTACATGTTCGCCTTCTAGGGCGATGTGGGATATAAGATAAATATAAACGTTAACTACGAAAACTATGAAACTACAAAACACGACATATGACGAAGGCAGAACTGCACCATTCTCCCCACATCATTCTCCCCACTTGAAAAAACTCGTTCTCGACTTTGCCTCACTAGTACCTTGAACTTGTAGCATCCAAGTTTGTATCCCCTGCATCAAATTCCTTTTCTTTATAATGACTCGACCTCGAACCTTGATCGTCTTAAACCCCAACTTATCGTCCATGGGTGCATCTTTCAAATACGATTCTTGATAATTTTTACCAATCAGAATTTTAAACGAACTTTAGCTAACCTTGATAATAATACTTTTTCCAAACGACATCAACTCATATGATTTTGTATTGATGTCTTCCTCAAAATCAACACTTAAAGTAGGTTGCTTTGTTGAAGAACAAAGATCATTAGCCACAACTACAACGTCTTCGATGCTGTCTTCTTCCCCACCAAATCCTCCTTTTCCAACAAATCCTTCTTCCTCCTTAATGGCATCTTCAATATCGGTATCATAGATTTGCATCGATTCTTCTTCTACACCCAACACAACACCCGAAAATGACACATTATTTTCATCCTCTTGAAAATCTAGATATTTGTCAACAAATCCTTTCCCAACAAATTCACTCACAATCTCTTCTTCATATTGATCATCATCAAATACTGGGGCTTTTTCATAATTGTCATCAGCCACACCATCACCTTCCCATTCCTCAAGTTCAGCAAACAAAGATGAACCGTCACCCTCAAAGAACGGATTTTCTGACTCTCCGCCTTTGTTTCTCCGATCATTACGATCCCCACGTCTTCTTGGATTCATCATATCATTCATTCGATTAGCAAATTGATCAACAAACTGATCTAATTGCTCCTCCATTCTTGCCATATTACGCTCATAGACATCATTAAAATTCATGTTTCTCCTTGGAGGCATCTTAATTAGGAACTTCGTCTCTGATACCAACTGATGTAGTGTAAAAAACAAGGCAACAAATTGATGTAGTAAAAAAAAGAGATACCAACATGGCTCTAACTGATGTAGTGAAAATAACAAGATAACACAAATTGAATCTGTTGATTCACCCGAATACTAGAAACAATCTTCTATACTCCCTTCTAACTATCTTTGTTTCTAAAGAATAAACCGATACAATCAGGCAAACCCCAATAACCATTACATATGATTCAAAAACGAATAAACATACCTGATTAGCTGAGAGAATCATAGAAAAACTGTCAAGAATTGATTACAGGAAGCAAAGCATTAATTACCAGTATGTAGATGCATATGTAGTCGACTGTTGACCCAACAACGGCCTTGATGATTTGAGTGTATGAGTGAAAGTAACATCTGATTTTTTTTTTTAAATGTGTCTGCCTGTCTTTCTAGCGGCCTTCAGCATACCATTGGATCGTCTTGTTGCGACTTGCATAAAACATTTTTTATATAAGTTCATCTCTGTACATAAAACATTTTTTATATAAGTTCCTCTATATATACGTAAATTTCAATTTAAGTTAGCTAACAAATTTAAGCATAATTACACTATATTTTAAACAAGAATTACCAGAAGAATAGAAATTTACCTATCAGGATCGGTTTGAAAACTGATAAACGAGAGAAGGTTTGATGATGCTGGTGTGTGTGGTAGGCAGCAGCTATGGTGATTGGTGTTGGTTCATAACTTCATATTACAGATCTAGATCTAAGTTTATGTGCTTTAACAAGTACAAGAAAAGTTTTAATGGTGTTGGTGTATGTGGCAGGCGGTAAGTTAAGTAGGGCAACAAAAAAATTGGTGGAAACTTTGAGGGAACTTTTGGGACCGAGCGGGAAATGAAAAATTGGGTAGGTGGGAAATAATTTTTTTTTAAAAAGAAAGAAAAAACAAAACCCGGTCGGCTCTCGAGACCTTGGTTGACCGGATCACTTCAAACCGAACGGGTTTAATCGGGTTTCGAAAATATAAAACCCGGTTTAATTTAACCTTTTTTTTACTGGAACCGGTTCAATCGGATTTCAAAACATTGCTTACGGGTTCAATTTATAGTCATTGCGAAAAAAAAAATATGATTTGTAAACGAAAAATGATAAAACTTCGAGGATTAAAAATATTTAAATTACTAATTTAGTGGTGACCGTCACTACAAAAAAAAGTTGAATTCTCCACGGTATAGTTAACCGTGGATTTTTTTTTTATATTGATCAAAATTTTGTCACATTTATATGTGTCACAAATCTTTAAAAAAATAATCCACACATATAAGTGTGTACAATTACAAAAAAAAAGTGTGTACAATTACAAAAAAGCTACACTTAAAAGTGAATAATTTTTTTTATTAAAACGCCACAATTATTAGTGTAGACAACTTGATACTTTTCTACACTTTTAGGTGTGAATATTTTACAATGTTTACAAGTTTTAGGGGTACTTTTAGAGGGAACATTTTAGAATAGGATGGAAATAAAAATTAGATGAGAGGCAAAATTTTGTTAAAGATACTTTCATTTATAGAACATTTAAAAAAAAGAATTGGTTGTAAATATAAAAGTAAAGTTTTTTGATAATCGAAAATTATTATGTCATTCTGTAGAATTCGTTCTTACATTTCATGATGATAATATATATTTATTATTATTTATTATTTATATACTATATATATTTTGTATATAATTATTATATAAAAAAAAGCACATCGTATTTCCCTCGGTTTCGAACGAATTTTCTGGTTCGGTATATTTTTCGGTTCGGACGTTTACCTCGGTACAGGGGTCCCTGTATATGGCTCGTTAATTAAAATTTATAGTTGAACATTATAATACCCGAAAACATATTTAGGATGCCATTCATCTGTAGTAACACAAACAAACAAACATTCAACTAGTTAAATATCTAAATGTACAAAACGATAAAACATAACGAAATCATTGCCGTTTGAACATCTAATGCATAACGATAACATCTAGACTCCTCCGTTGAACATCTCATGTACAACGATAGCATCTCGACTCATCCGTTGAACATCTAATATATAACAACTAAAACACTGACTCCTCCGTTAAACATCTCGTGTATAACGGTACTATCTCGACTCATCCGTTGACCATCTAATGGTAATAACAATAGCAATCAACGGACTCATCCGATGATTATTATGATTATAAAAGAAAGCATCTCGACTCATTCTTGAACAACTAATGTAAAACGATAGCATCTCGAACTAATACCGTTTAGCATCTCATGTAACAAGAGTAGCATCTCGACACATCCAATGAACATCTAAAATGTATAACAATAGCATCACACTCATCTGTTGAACATCTCATGTAAAGACGGATATCTGCACAACTCAATCCATTGAAACCCACATCTAACGTATAACATAACATCGTTAGACTCATCCGATGGAACAACTAATTGTTGTACGATGCAGCTCGATTCCTCTGTTAAACATATCTTGTACAAACGGTATAGTAACATCGAGACACATGCCGTTGAACATCTAATGCATAAAAAACGATAACATACAAACTCCTCCGTTGAACATCTACATGTACAAACCCCGAAACAGCATCTCACTCTACCGCGATAGAACATCTAATGTTATAATGATTAGTCATCATACGACCTCCTCCCGATGAAGCATCTCATGTACACCGATAGCATCTCGACTCATCCGTTGACCATCTAATTCCATTGAACATCTCATGTACAACGATAGCATCTCGACTCATCAGTTGAACATCTCATGTACTACGATAGCATCTCGACTCATCCGTTGAACATCTAATGTATAATGATAGCATCTCGACTTTTCTGTTGAACGTATCATGTACGAAATGAATAAGCATCTCCGACACATAATCCGTTGACAACATACTAATGTTATAACAAATAGACCATCTCGACTCCTCCGTCGAATGTCTCATGAAACAACGATAGCATCTCGACTCATCCGTTCAACGTTTCATGTACAACGATAGCATCTCGACTCATTTGTTGACCATCTAATGTATAACAATAATATCTCGACTCTTCCGTTGAACATCTCATGTACAACGATAACATATCAACTCATCCGTTGAACATCTAGTGTATAATGATAGCATCTCGACTCATCAGTTGAACGTCTCATGTACAACGATAGCATCTCGACTCATCCGTTGACCATCTAATGTATAACAATAACATCTCGACTTCTTTGTTGAACATCTCATGTATATAGATAGCATCTCGACTTATCTATTGAACATCTAATGTATAACGATAGCATTTCGACTCCTCCGTTGAACATCTTATATACAACGATAGCATCACGACTCATCCGTTGACCATCTAATGTATAACCATAACATCTCGACTCATCCGTTGAACATCCTAAAATACAATGATAACCAACTTGAACACATTCATTTACAGCATATATGTATAGACCAAGATACATCTCTGACTCATCACGTTAAACATCTCATGTACAACGATAACTATCTCGACTCATGTCATTGACCATCTAATGAAATATAAAATAACATCTCGACTAATCGTTGAACATCACAAGTACAACGATAGCTTCGTCGCCTCATCCGTTTGTAATCATCTAATGTATAACGATATCATCTCGACTCCTCCATTGAACATCTCATTACAGAAACGATATCATCCATCGAACTCTTCCGTTAACATCTAATGTATATACGAATAGCATCTCGACTCCTCCGTTGAAAATTTAATGTATAACGATAGCATCTCGACTCATCCGTTGAACATCTTATGTATAACGATAGCATCCTCAGACTCATCTTGGAAACACAGTCTCCTGTACAGACTGATAAGCTATCTCGCTCCTCCGTTGAACATCTATTTACACATTTGCAACGGAACATGCAACAGAATACCAAATACAATTATGCAACGGAATTGCAACCAAAAATAAATTTTAAATTCTTATAGACTTTTTGGGTTTGTGTCTTTCGTTGCATTTCCGTTGCCAATTAGAAAATTTGCAACGGAATTGCAACGGAAAATAAAATGTAATTTCTTTTAGACTTATTTTTTTGTCTTTAGTTGCATTTCCGTTGCAATTATGAAAATTTGCAACGGAATTGCAACGAAAAATAAATTGTAATTTCTTTTAGACTTATTTTTTTGTCTTTCGTTGCATTTCCATTTCAATTATGAAAATTTGCAATGAAATTGCAACGGAACATAAATTGTAATTTCTTTCAGACTTATTTTTTGTCATTCGTTGCATTTCTGTTGCAATTTTGTATTAATTGCAACGGATTTGCAACTGAAAAAATATCAATATATATAAAAGAAATTAATTTATATTTTGCAACGTATATAGCAAACCATTTTCTTTGTCGATGCGCAAATTCTGTACATGGTAAAACGTTTGCATTAAAACGGTTGGCAAATTTTTCATACAAAAATAGAGCTTATGCAAAAGTTTCGTTGCAATAGCCCTCTTTGATTGGTAGTGCTGATCCTAATGCAGGAACCATGAAGGAGACATTCAAATGGTAACATTCTTTCCAGATGGTGAATTGTGATTTCCCCATGTAACCTGATCCAATAACGCTTGTGAAGTATGATTGGTCACCCAATAACTTCATTGCCTATCTTCAGTTTTTCCTTATAAAGTTTTTGAATCAAGTCTTCGTTGTTGCAAACAGTGTATTGCATCAGAATCATACCACCAATCATCATTTGTTGTTACACTAGCCATATGCAGTTCCTAAATCATTCCAATGTTCATTTCATAAACCATAGCAGTGATTTATGTGGTATCAACTTGTTCCACTGCATTACCAGATTCATCCTTCTTGTTTGAATTCTGATTTTTCTTCTTAGGATTCTTGCAGTAGCGTTTGATATGCCCTTTTTCACCACATTTGTAACCCAGGAAAACAAATTAGACAGATGGTTCTTCTGGTCTTCTTGTTGTCCTTGAGATGAATTCCAATTACCTTTCCACTCTTGTCATTTCCTTTGTTTTTCTTTTCTGAATCAACATAATTAACCTTAGAACATGATGCACCATTCAGATTCTTTTCACGAATACGAGTTTCCTCTTCAATTCGTAAATGCTTCTGAATCTGATCCAAGAGTTAAAATCCCTCTGAAGTGTACATACAATTTCTTTTGAATTGTGCCAAGAAGATGTTACCCTTGGAATGAATGACCCCAACTAATAACTTTTAGGAATTTCAATGTTAAGATTTTTGAATTTAGAAACTAGAATAATAAATTTATGAACTTGATCTAAAATAGATAGGTTATCTTCCATAGCAAATTCAAAGAATTTAAAAGTGATAAACTTATCTGCCCCTTCCTTTTCAGCGGTGTATTTTTCTTCAAGAGAATTCTAGATTTCCCTTGCAGAAGTCATTGGTGTGTATAGATCATACAGACGATCAGTGAGGGTACTCAGAATGTATCCTCTGCATAGTGTTTCATCTTGTTCACGCTTCCTAAGTTCCTTATCAGTTATCACGCCAACAGGTGGCCCTTCTAGGACATAATAAACCTTGAATGCAGTTAACAGAAACTTCATCTTTTCCTTCCAATGAGTAAAGTTCATCCCATCCATTCTGTCCAGTTTGATTGTGTCACTTCCAAACATCCTTAAACTAGCACTTTGATCCATGATAATATTCTTTAAGATTGTTAGAATGTGGCAGAATTTCTACTAATAATATGAGCAAAATTGAGCACGTGATAATCACTGTCCTTAAAGAATATTAGCCCCCACTATTTACGCTGGTGGGATTCGTGACTAATTTCTTCCCAGGATTCGACCACAAAAATAGAACTTTATGCAGCGTACATAAAATTCACATGAACATCTAATGTATGTATGTCGTATGTATTGGATTGAGTTTTTTAGAATGAATGAAAACTGCATAAAGATGGGCATATTTATAGGGAAACTCGCGACCATTCGAATAGTCACAATGGTTCACAAAAAGGTACAATTAGCGACGGTTTAGCAACATAAAAAACCGTCACTAATCTATATCGTTTCAAACAGTCGTGATGGATTATCAAAGACACCCTTTTAACCCATTTAACTGCCAGCGTTTCGAATTGGTGCGTCTTTTCAATAATAATTCCTAATTAGCAACGGTTTTGTGACAGAATAATTGTCACAAAAACTGTCACTAATATCCATTTATAATTAAACATTACTTCATTCATCCAATTGGTGGGATACATACAATACACGTTTGTTAATGAAAAACCTACAAGTTCTGACATTCGAAATGCCTGCAACTGGTTTTGAGAAGGGCTTGCAAGTTGCAACATTGGATCAACCTTTCTTCTATGACATATATAGTGGTGCTTAAAACTTGACCTTTATGACTGCTTCAAGCACTAGCAGTACTAATGATGTTAATACTGCTAAACCTGCATATGAAGTTAGTACTGCTAGCCATAATGTTAACACTCCTAGTGCTCAAGTTAGTACTACTAGCTTCAGTGATAATGTTGTGTATTCTTTCATGATTGAGAATCCCAATGGTTCTAATCTCCTACAGCAGGACTTATAGCAAATACATGAACAGGATCTGGAAGCAATAGATTTGAAGTGCCAGCTCTCTCTACTAAGTATGAAGGCAAAGAGGTACTATCAGAGGACAGGAAAGTAAATTTTCATTAATGCTAATGATACTGTTAGGTATGATAAATCCAAGGTAGAGTGTTTCAACTGTCACAAGATGGGACACTTTGCCAGGGAGTATAGAGCATCAAGGAACAAGGAGGGTCAGTTCAGAAATCAAGACAACACTAGGAAGCATGGAAACGAAAACTTGGAATGCTGGACATGTTCTCCCTTGATAAAACTTGAGGGAGGGTGTTGAGATGTCAAGTTTTTCTGGTTATAAGTCCGAGGACTATTTCTGCATTTCTTCTATTCTTGTTTTCTCCTAATCTTTTAGTTTTGGTCTTGTTTGTATGTCGGTTATTTGTGCTGGGGGCTTTGTTGCCAAGTGTGAAGAGTTGGTGCCTATATAGGGATGGAGCGTATGCTACTGGAAGGGCGAATAACTCTCTCTCATCAAAACCCTAATTTCACTCTCTTATCAAGTTCTTAGTTTTATGTTGATAGATATATATGAGTATTGTATTATCATTAGTTGTATTGATTGATCATTCTTTGTGATCAATCTTGTTTTTCTTCTTGTATTGTATTGGATCTGAAGTTTATAAGTGAATCAAGGGGTGGTTAGTTGAATTCACTCAATATTTGTTATAATTTCTACATTTACATATTCAATAACTTTAAAAGCTATCCTAAAATTTCTTATGAATGAATTGCTATATATTTTTTTATACCTTTACATATCGAAACATACTTTTACACAGCCACTCAAACTAAAAAAAATCGTATAACGTTAAAAAGAAAAATTTAAGCTAAACTTTCGAAAAACTAAAATCGCCTTCATAAATCTAGTAGAAAACATTTCCGACAAATGAAAATTTCAAAAACTATGTCAGAAACAGACGGGTAAAAACTAAACATCTCGTTTAGTTCATATACTAAAACTAGTTTCAAAGCCCGCCCGGATGGGCGGGCTAGCTTCATGATAAAACATGCCAAAAATGAACAAATATTTTAAAACATATCGTGTAATATATATATATATGTATATATATATATTGAAAACAACAATGAAGCATTTATTTTAATACAAATCTATGCTACAAATTCAAATACGAAATAAAACTTTTTTTGTTGTGGAGTTTGTGTTGTTGCCGTCTTGGTCGCAACAAAGAACCTTCAACCCACCCTTTCTTGCTCTTGACTCTTGACACAACCACATATAGTTGGCCATGTGAAAATACCCGCCTTTGTAGAAAAAAACCAACTTGCGACAATGTGCCTTATTAACTATTAAAAAACATATAATTTTAAGGTTACAAAACACATAATACTTCATTTTCCAAATTTCCAATGTCAGCCCTTGCTTTACCAACGGTTAATCAGTGACAAATGTTGACATTCAGTATAATAAATAGCTTTATGTAGTAGAAAATACATTTTTTAAATGGCTTACAATTTCTGCTAAGTAGTGCGAAACTTTCTCATAAAAAATGTTTATTTCCAAAATTATATCAAGAACTAACGTTATTATAAAGATTAACATGAATGCTAAAGCAAAAAATATCAATTAAAGAAACAAATACTGAATCTCCACATTAATGGCTCCATCAAACCTCAAAGAAGTGGTTAAAGATGATATAATTTGAGATTTTAAGCTGTTCAAGTCATGTAAGTTGGCCTTTCGGTGTCAATGGCCCTTTTGCGTATATCATATATAGCTTTATTGTCTAATAACAGGGCACCATCAATATCAATATGTTCTAATAAGGAATGAGTTGATAGCACACTGTTGTAAGACTCCACAACTGAAATTAACACCTGATTATGCAAATGATTTACGGAATGAAATTTATTTAGAACTGTATTGTTTTTTATTTTTTTAGTTTTTTCGAAGCATGTTTGGCTTTTTCTCGTAATTCCACACTCAAATATTCTATAAGCAAGGATTCCTTATCTAACCAGTGCCGCCACAACAGCATAAAAAATTAATCCTTGGAAGTTAGTGGATTGTCGGCTAATTTCACACTCGTCAAGACACGTAAGCGACGATTTATTTCCCTCTGACCACATATGAAAGATAGACACATCTTTATTTGGATACTCAAAATATATGAGTGGTTTAAAAACATTAAATCGCTCATCTTAAAATTCTAGTGCCACGCTTAATTTTATGTGTATAATGTCCACAGAATAACTTATTAGCAACATCCTCTTTGCAAGACATGTGCTGTTCAGGATGGAAGAACTGTCTATACCTTCCAGTCTAAAAAATGTTTATTTCCAAAATTATATCAAGAACTAACGTTATTATAAAGATTAACATGAATGCTAAAGCAAAAAATATCAATTAAAGAAACAAATACTGAATGTGGTTAAATACGATATAATTTGTATGTCTCACTTGATTGAAGCTCAGATTCACTATCTAGACTATGAGCACCATCGTACATAGTATGCAAGACCCCAACTTGCCCATTATGCCACTATTAGTTTTAGACTTGGGGACATGTGGCTTACCAGGAACTTATGAATCTGAATCAATAATTCAATACATGTGAAAACGATACATACAGTTTGTCCATATCAGCTTAATTATTTCCCTTGCCCACTATGACATCTATGAACTTCCTATCACGAACAACTTAATGGCTACCTAAAATTTAGTTTATGACAACGGCTTATTAAAACATTTAACTACTGAAGACCAAAAAATGCATTTAAACATTATCAATAATTTCGTTTAGGCGTTTACCATCAAATTAGACCAAAATTTGACTCATAACATGAT
>BQNB010012314.1:0-61214 GCA_026074375.1 Tanacetum coccineum
CTAGAGTCTCGTACGGACGGAACATTATGTTTGAATGGGAGAAGTTGGATACCTTATCGTGGTAACTTAAGGGAGTTGATTATGAATGAGTCGCATAAGTCAAATTACTCAATTCATCCTAGATTGGACAAGATGTATCAAGATTTAAAGAAGCTGTATTGGTGGCCGAATATGAAGGCTGAGATTGCCACCTATGTTAGTAAGTGTTTGACCTGGCTAAGGTCAAGGCTGAATACCAAAAACCTTCTGGTCTATTGGTTCAACATGTGATCCTGATATGGAAGTAGGAGAATATTACCATGGATTTTGTTACTAAGCTACCAAAGACGTCGACTGGACATGATACAATTTGGATAATTGTTGACCGACTCACAAAATCCGCTTATTTCTTACCAATGAAGGAAAATGACTCAATGGAGAACTTGACGAGACAATACTTGAAGGAAGTTGTCTCAAAGCATGGTGTGCTAGTTTCGATTATTTCCGATCGAGATGGTAGATTTACGTCTCAATTCTGGTAGTCGTTGAACAAAGCTCTAGGTACTCAATTAGATATTAGTACGGCTTATCATCCGCAAACCGATGGTCAAAGTGAAAGGACCATCTAAACTTTGGAGGACATGCTGCGTGCTTGTGTGATTGATTTTGGGAAAGGTTGGGATAGACACCTACCTTTGGTGGAGTTTTCTTACAACAACAGTTATCACACTAGTATCAAAGCTGCACCGTTCGAGTATCTATACGGTCGCAAGAATCGATCACCTATTTGTTGGGATGAGGTTGGAGACGCTCTACTCACTGGCCCGGAAATTGTTCATGTAACAACTGAGAAAATCTTTCAGATCAAGAAGCATATTCAAGCTGCTCGTGATAGGCAAAAGAGTTTAGCCGATAGGAATCGTAAGCCCATGGAGTTTCAGGTTGGAGATATGGACATGTTGAAAGTGTCACTATGGAAAGGGGTGATACGTTTCGGCAAACGGGGAAAGTTGAACCCTAATATATATAATAAGTATAATCTAAAAATAATCAATGAAACCGAGAAGTAGTATAGAATATTCCCGGGTCGTTTATCCCCAACGAGGCTGTGCTTGAGAATCGATACAGTCGGAAAATTGGAGTTTGAATGAGATTGATGATTTGGGAGTTTAGAAATCTAAATTAATCAATAATAAGCAAAAACGATTGAGAAAAACCTAAAAATTATGAAATTAAACTGAAAAACGAGAGCAGGAATCCCGAACAAGGGGTCAAAAACCTAAAATCATAAAAATTTACCCTTTTTATTTTACTACGAAAGAATTTTTTTATTTACTTTCTAATCTACTCTAGATGACTAAATAATGAAGAATGAAAAAGACTAGACCGAAAACGGAGTTAAAACGAGCTCTAAAATGAAAAAACAAAAACGGGGGTAAATCCCGTGACGAAAACCGTTCTTTAAAAATCGAATTTTTGTAAAAATGACCCTACGAAAGATTTAATATTTTTCCTACGTAAAATATGACTAAAGAAAATTTCCTAAAAAAGAAAAATATTTTTTTTGATAATTTTTGTATTTTTTATGAATTTTTAAAACTTTTAATGAAAATAAATTATAAAAAATTATTAAACTAATTTTTAAAATTCTGAAAAAAATACCTAAAATACTTAGAGCTATAACAAACCTAAGAAAAATAAAAAGTTCGAAAAAGAGCTTAAAAGCAAAACAGCTTATAGCTTAAAAAGGGTAAAAAGCCTACTTAATTTAAATTGTGCAAAGAGTGAATGGATAGCCCTGCCGGGTCTAATGGTAAGAGTGTGTGCTTGTGAACGGGAGGTGAGGGGTTCGAGTCCCACTCACTCTCTTTTTTTGCTAATGCTACAGTACTTTTTTAACTTAATTTTTTTTTACACAAACTTGTTAATTACATGGAGCTTATCATTTTTTCCAATTACAACTTTTTGTCAAACGCTCAAAATAAGCCAGAAAAAGCCTTTTAATTTTGACAGAATGCTTAAGGCTTAAAACATCAGGACTTTTTGTTTTTGGGATTAAGCACACAATAAGCTAAGAACATAAACAATAAGCAAAAACAGTCATAAAGGCAATCCTAATAAGCAAGTAAGAACTAAAATCAACAACTAATAAGCACCTAATAAGCTAGAAAAGAAATTAAGCTATTTACTATACTAAACTAAATAAAACAGTCAAAGAGCCTATTTTAAGCTTAATTTTAAGCACTTAAAAGGACAAGATAAGGTCTGAGCTTCCAAGGCTTAATAAATGAGCTTATTGGCTTTCTATAAAAGCCAAAAGCTTAAACACACACTCACAAATAAGCCAAAAAAGTGGTCTTAAAATCCTATGTGTAGCACCAGGGCAGTTTCGCTAAGGAATTTTTGTGAAAAAGTGAGCTTAAAAATAAGCCTCCTAATAAGCTCAAAATCAAAAAGCAAGTCTAAACAGATTTAAAGTAGCTTAAACTGAACTTATGCACAAAAATTTAGGACCTAACAACAATGTTTACCCTCTGATTTTTTAGAATGAAAATGGGCTTATTTTTTATTTTTTTTTTACTTTTGAAAAACTTAAAAACTAGTTGACAGATTTGAACAAATTGTAAGTGACACCAAATAGACTTGACTAACAATTTTTGACACTAAAAAATGACACACTTTGAAACTACAACTCAGGTTTACAAGAGCTTATCCAAATAAGCTCTTTGATCCTCTTTTAAAACCAACAGACTTAAGAAACCAATTAGAAAACTTGAAAAACACTTTTGGGCTTGAAATTTTTGAAAAAAAAAACAGATTAACAAGAGCTTAATAATGCTAGCCAAAGCTTGCAAAGTGACCACAACCCATGACCATACCATTTTGACCCATTTTCATATTATCCCAAACACCCCTTTATATTTTTAAGAACAGATTTTAAGGCTATTAAGGTCTGAATTAAGCTCAAATTTTTGAAGATAATTATCAAACATTAACTAATAAGCAATAAGAAGTAAAAAGTCAAGGCAAATAAGCACTTTTTAAAAAGTAAATAAGCAAAAGGTAAATTAAGCTAATTAAGGCAGTTTTATCACTTAACTCAAACAAAATCCAAATAAGCAAAAACTAAACACAAGTAACATAAATAAGCATTAAACAAGTAAAATAAGCAATAATAAGCTAAAATAAGCTGATCTACAGTAATTATAAGCTGGAAAAACAGGAGTGTATGAAACTTGATTAAGCTCTAACCTACCCTTAGCTTATAAATAAGCTAAACTAAGAAACCCAATGAGCCATCCAATTCTGCCCATTCATCCATAAGCTTAATTCAGCACTCCTTTTCTTTCTTTTTCTTTTTAAATTTTCATATAAAAGTTAAACATGTTAAAATTGCTTATATTGAGAGCTTAAAATGTGAGCTTAAAAGTAACATAAGATAACTAAAAAAAAACTTGGAACACACTTTTAAAACATAAAGTGAAATTTCATTAATCTTAAAAATACAAGTACATAAAAGTTAAACTTAAAATTTTAAACTGAACTAAAAACTACTCTTCAAAAACTAACTCTTCCTCAAGGGCTTACAAAGGCTTTTTATATAAACGAGCTAGGGTCTCTCTTTTGTCTTTTGTCTTCATCTTCTTGTGCTTCTTTGCTGAGAAAAGTGAGGATATGTGTTTGTTGTGTGTGTGTAAACACAAGCCCAATCATAGCCCTTGGTTTTGAGTGTTGCCCAATCAAAGTCATCTCAACCATTGATCGAATTTGAGACTCAGGATTGCCAGCGTGGACCTTTAGCATGTGGGGGGTGGGGTTTATGTTAGTGACGGGTTTGGAAGATTGTGGTGAGGTCAACGAAGTATGAAAGGGACTGGTTGTGGGGTTGGAGTTTTGGCGGGAAATGGGGTTGGAAGATGTACAGTATTTTAAACACAGGGTGGAAGTTTGTTGGTTTGTCACAAATAGCCCCTCAAGTGTTATATGTCCTTTGCAAAATTCGTCCTTGTTTTGTTTTATAAGTTCTGAAATTGTCAGAAAAAGTCCCTTAACATATATATACCAATTGCAAAAGAAGTCCTTGTGATTATAGCTTTCTGTTTTTGGCAGATTAAGTCCCTGTGGTATATTCTTTTGGGAAATGGCATTTTAAGTCTCTCACAAGTGTTTTCTTCATTTTCTTCATTAAATAAGTTAGGGATTTGGCAATTTTGGCCCCTAAACTTATTTTTCTTCATTTATGGCTTCGGGTTTGACTTTTGGATTTGTCGGGGTTGACTTTGGTTGACTTTTTCAGACTTGGGCTTTGTCTTGACTTTGTCTTTACCATGCTTTTCCATTCCGTGTCCGGTTTTGTTGTTTTGGCTTTGTTTTTCGTCCTTTTCTTAGATATCCGTTCCTGCACAACACAATTAGCAAAACAAGCATATTTTTGGCATTTTAAGTTCGTTTTTGGTTATTTTAGCTTGTTTTTAAAGGTAAAAGGCATGTGTAATTAAACACATACCAAGTCACACTCCCTCGGTTGCCATTATACTCTGATATTTTGGGGGTGTGACACTTTTGAAACAAAGTGAATTTGTTAGTAAAGAAGTTTATACTGAGCTTTTATGAAGTTTTGCTAAATTATAAAAACACTCGATTTCTCTTGAACTGGCTTTACAACAATGTCAAGAACAAACGAAAAATGATACAGTTTGCAAAGAAAAAGCGTCATACGTATTTCAAAAAGAACGTGAACAATATTTCAAAATACAAGATTTGAAAGCTCAATTGCAAGACAAGAACATTGCTATAAGTGAGTTAAAGAAACTCATTGACAAATACAAAGGAAATTCTGTGGAAACTAAGTTTGATAAACCATCTGTTGTTCGACAACCAAATGCTCAAAGGATTCTAAAACCATCAGTTTTAGGCAAACCGACTCTTTTTAGACTCTAATGTGTCAGAGAGTTTATCAAAACTAGTCACTACACAGATTTTGCCTCAAACAACAAGACAAGCTGTAAGAAACACAAATGTGATTAAACCAGGCATGTACCAAATTGACACTAGGACAACACCAACTAGAGCACCATAGTTGCCTCAAACTTCTAGGAATACTAATCCTCGCGTGTCTACCTCTACAGGAGTAATTCACAAAACTAATGTTAGCAGACCACAACTTAAGAGCACTCAAATGAAAGATAAGGTCATTCCAAACAATAGTCAAGTGAAGGATAAGAAGACTAAAGTAGAAGACCACCTTAGGATTTCTAGTATTTCTAATAAAACAAAGTCTGTAACTGCGTGTAATGATAGTTTAAAATCCAGAACTTCGAATGTTAATGCTGTTTGTGCTACTTGTGGAAAATGTGTGTTTAGTTCGAATCATGATGCATGTGTTTCTAAATATTTGAATGATGTGAATGCTAGAAATAAGAAGCCTAAAGTAGTGCCTATTAGTACTAGAAAACCTAAAAGTCAAGCGAACAAATCTGTTGCAACACCCCTTAAGAAAACAGTTGCATCAGAATCCACTATTCAGAAATCCAAGAGTTACTATAAGATATTGTATGAGAAAACTAGTAAGGTATGGAAATGGTGGATAGAACAAAAATTCCCATCAGGATATAAATGGGTTCCTAAGACAAAAACAAAATGGGTGCCTAAAGTTAGGAATGAGAATGTGAAAAAGAAAGTTAGTTTTGATATAGATAATGCATCTAGGATAACTAATGTCTTGAAACTCACAAATACTTTAGGATCCAATTTGTCAAGTATTCCATCGTCCTCTAATTCTCTTGCAGATTGTTTAATTCATCCTATTCATTGTTGACTCTGGATGCACAAAGCACATGATGGGTAATCTAACGTTGCTGTGCAATTTTATTGAAAAATATCTGGCTACTGTTCGTTTTGGCAATGATCAATTTGCTCCAATTCTTGATTATGGATATTTGGTTCAAGGAAATATAACGATCAACAAGGTTTATTACGTCGAAGGCCTCAATCATAATCTCTTCTCAGTTGGTCAATTTTGTGATGCGGATTTGGAGGTTGCTTTCTGGAAATCTACGTGTTTCGTTAAAGATCTTCAAGGAATCGATTTACTCACCGGTAACTGTGGATCTGATCTCTATACAATTTCCCTTCAAGAAACAACTTAATCAACTCTAATATGTCTCATGGCTAAAGCCTCACCAACTCAAGCATGGTTATGGCATCAAAGACTTTCTCATCTTAACTTCGACTACATCAACTTACTTTCAAAGAAGGATGTCATGATTGGTTTACCAAAAATGAAATATGTCAAGGATCAACTATGTTCTTCTTGTGAAGTGAGTAAAGCAAAACAAAGTTCATTCAAGACAAAGGCTGTTCTAAGTTCGAAAGGAAGGCTAATATGGACTTATGTGGTCTAATGCGGATTGCTAGCATAAATGGGAAGAAATATATTCTGGTAATTATAGACGACTACTCCAGATATACTTGGACTTATTTCTACAATCCAAGGATGAAACACTAAAAGTTCTAAAAGATTTCCTCATAATGATTCAATGAAATCTTCAAGCCCTAGTAATTTCTATTCGAACTGACAGAGGCACAAAATTATTAAACAAGAAACTCCATGCATTCTTTCAAAGAAGAAGGAATTGAACTTCAAACTTCCACTCCTCAAACACCTGAACAGAACGGCGTTGTCGAAAGACGAAATCATACTCTAGTTGAGGCTGCTCGAACGATGCTTTCAGCTTCTAAACTTCCTTTATTCTTTTGGGCTGAAGCAATTGCAACCGCATGCTATACTCAAAATAGATCTATCATCATCCCAACACATGAGAAAACGGTATCTCACATCATCAATGACAGGAAACCTTCAATTAAACAAGTTTACATTTTTTTGCTGCACTTGTTACCTAACCAGAGATGGTGAAAATCTGGATAAGATGAAAGAAAAAGGGGATCCGTGCATTCTGGCGGGATAGTCCACTTAGTCTAAGGGATATCGCGTTTACAACGAGAGAACTTGATTAATAGTTGAATCCATACATATTAGATTTGATGAAATCAAAGAGATGTTTGAGACGTCTGTTGCTAATGACACTTCAGGCCTCATTCCCCAATGACAAAAGGCGTCATATTATGACAACTCTGGCCCCGTCCCCCAACTACAAAATGTTTCTCCTTTAGCAGATACAATAGCTCCGTCACAACAAGAGTTGGATATTCTTTTCGGTCTTTTATTCGATGAATTTTTCAATGCAGGTACGTTAAGTGTCAACAAGTCTTCCTCTCCCACCGACAATTCTGCTCAACAAGACATACAACCTACAACGAATATTCAATCCCCAACAGAACCAACAAATTCAACAAATGTTATTGCTGAGGAAAACAACGATAATCAAGCAGAAGATACACAGTTCCATCAAGATGAATTTATCAATACTTTCTGTACACCGGTATGAGAAATTGTTGAGTCTTCCTCACGCAATATTGATAATTCAAATATGCATACCTTCTATCAACCACACGATTCTGAATACCGATGGAAAAAAGATCACCCGCTAGAACAAGTTCGTGGAAATCTGTCACACCCCGCCAAGGCGGAAACGCGAGGCGTAACATCATGGATATCATCACAACATAATGGTGTCAACAATAGAGAATCACTACATGCATAACTAAAAATAAAAGACACGATGTGTCATGACAATACCGAAAACAAAAGAACAGTATCTTGTATTAATGAAAAAGGGGTCTCATCAATACAAAGACAATGTCTCACAAACCTACTAAAAACCAATAACATTCAAGAATTCATTTCATACTTTATTTCTCTAACTTAATAATACTAAAATCTACTAACTAAATTTCTAAACTAAATTTTTTATTCTCGCGAATTCTTATTATCTAAATACATATACATATACATATAAATACGTACACACGTAAAATTTTACCATCATTTTCATTGTCACCAAATGCGAACAAAATGAAATACCCACATTAACCATAAATTAAATCAAAATAAGACGATCACGCTCACAGATTGATAACCAACTCATATAAAATTACATAAACACATAATTACTATAACACATAATGAAACTCAAGTCAATACTAACGGTTGACTAACCTGCTCAAAGCACAGTTGTCACAAAATCCATCCAAGCCAGTGCAAACAAGACGACAACTTGCAACATATCTTGAAATATGTATGTTCGCGCTCACCATGAGTACTGCTGAACCAAAAACCATTAAGGAGGTAATGGATGATTCTGCATGGATAGATGCAATGCAGGAAGAGCTTCATCAGTTTGACAGACTACAAGTCTGGGAACTCGTTGACAAACCCTTTGGCAAGAACGTAATCAAACTAAAGTGGTTATGGAAGAACAAAAAGGATGAAGACCAAACTGTAATTCGCAATAAGGCACGACTTGTAGCTAAGGGTTATGCTCAGGAAGAGGGTATTGATTTCGAGGAATCATTCGCTCCAGTTGCTCGCTTGGAAGCTGTTTGGATTTTCGTCGCATATGCTGCACACAAGTCTTTTCCAATTTATCAGATGGACGTGAAAACGACATTTCTTAATGGTCCATTGAAGGAGGAGGTTTATGTTGCACAACCAGATGGGTTCGTTGATCCTGATCATCCAGAGAAAGTTTACCGTCTAAGGAAAGCTCTATATGGATTGAAACAAGCTCCAAGAGCATGGTATGATGAACTCTCAAATTTCCTGATGTCCAAAGGCTTTACTAAAGGTACCATTGACCCTACTCTATTCACGATAAGATACGGGGAGGACATTCTACTTGTGCAAATTTACGTCGATGACATTATTTTTGGGTCTACAAACCCTAAATTTTCTAAACGATTTGAAAAATTAATGCACAGTAGATTTGAGATGTCCTTAATGGGGGAAATGAAATTCTTTTTAGGACTTCAGATCCACCAATCCCCAAGAGGTATCTTTATCAATCAGGCCAAGTACGCTTTAGAGATTCTTAAAAAACATGGTATGGAAAAATGTGATACCGTTGGTACACCAATGGCTACCAAACCTAAACTGGATGCAGAATTGAGTGGAAAACTCGTAGACCAAACTGACTACCGTAGTAAAATTGGGTCACTCATGTATTTGACATCAAGTAGACCAGATATAGTGCAAGCAATATGTTATTGTGCAAGGTATCAAGCAAGACCGACTGAAAAACACCTCAAAGAGGTCAAAAGGATCTTTCGATACTTAATGGGTACCATTAACATGGGACTGGTATCCAAAGGATTCTGGATTTAAACTAACAGCATTTTTAGATGCCGACCATGTCGGATGTATTGATACTCGCAAAATCACTTTTGGAGGAATACAGTTCCTAGGTGATAAATTAGTCAGCTGGATGTTAAAGAAGCAGGATTGCATTGCAATGTCATCAGCAGAGGCTGAGTACGTGGCGTTATCTGCAAGTTGTGCTCAAGTAATGTGGATGAGGACACAGCTTAAGGATTATGGCTTCAACTACAACAAAATACCGTTGTATTGCGACTCTCAGTCAGCCATAGCAATCTCATACAACCCCGTGCAGCACTCCCGTACCAAGCACATCCATACTCGATATCATTTCATCAAGGAACAGGTTGAAAACGGTATAATTGAATTGTACTTTGTCAGAACTGAATACCAATTAGCTGATATGTTTATTAAAGCCTTACCCGAAGATAGGTTTTAGTATCTTGTCAGACGAATTGGTATGAGATGTTTGACTCCAGCAGAACTGGAGGTTTTGACAAATTAATCTGCTTGATATTTCATCAAACCTCGACTTGTAAATATTTTTGGAAAAAGAAAAATAAAAAAATAAAAAACATATAAAAACAAATATAAAAATATAAAATTTCAAAAAGAAAATACAAAATCAAAAAATCAAAAAATGTTTCACAAAAAGAATCTTCTCGACATGTCTCTTGGAATCGATAACATTTACGTACCTAGAAATGTTGATTAACATCGACACGGGCGTGTAAATGAAGTTCGAACAGGAGTTTCAAATGTTTTCAAAACATGTCATTTCTAATTTTCTTTATGACTTGTAATTGCTCTCAGATCGCAACTCAGACCCGAACGACAAAGGAGAGTGTACGTATAAGTGCGTTTATCCTTAGCATTAGAAGAGAAGTCTTCTAACATGATGTTTTTCAAAACGTTGAACACAATTTTTCAAGAATTTTTCAATAACAATTCATAATCTTTCAAAATTGTATGTTCAACAC
The DNA here is from genome assembly GCA_026074375.1 of Tanacetum coccineum. Classification (NCBI taxonomy): domain Eukaryota; kingdom Viridiplantae; phylum Streptophyta; class Magnoliopsida; order Asterales; family Asteraceae; genus Tanacetum; species Tanacetum coccineum. The sequence continues at coordinate 10,234 of BQNB010012314.1, forward strand.
TTCATCCCTCATCAAGTTTTATAAGACAATTCTTCTACATTTGGTGTCATCTTCAAAATAAGTCAATGTTTGAGGGGGAGTTTTTCGAGAAACAAATGCTTTAATGTTTTTAGATACTATTCTTAAATTCTTTGGGTATTCAAAACATTTAATCTAATCTTAATAACAAATCAGGAATAATAATGACTACTCAATAGATTGGATGTTATAAGATGATTTAGTGGTTGAGCATAATTTTTCAAGAATTCTTCAATGACAATTCATAATCTTTCAAAATTGTGTGCTCAACAATGCTAACCCTCAATTTTATATTCATTTTACAACTTGGTATCATTTTTTTGGTGTCAAACATATGTAAAATTGAGGGGGAGCAAGTTATTGTTCCATATAATTCATGCTAAGTATAAAAGTTTTCTCCATAGGATTTTCATGAAAAATTTTAATCACAAAGTATTTCAAAAACTAAGTGAATTAGTATTTAAAATAAAGGAAGAAATGTAATTAAAATATGATTTTGAAAATAATAAGTGATCTAAACGACTCACAGTGCTTTAACTCTACGGAAAAAGGTTTTATGGTTTGATCTTATACCCAACAACCTATTAATTTCATGACGATTCTGAAGTCATAAGGTGGTTAGGTTAGGTATTAGTCTAATGATCCAACTAGAACCGGAGGGATCTACCCAAGGACACTCCATAGTTAGAAATAACAGTCCTTAGGTATGATTAGAGATGAATAAGTATAAGGGAATAATGTCGACTAAGATTGAAGCAACCACTGAACAACACAACTAAGGTTATAGTAATTAGGCTTGGTAAGCATTGAAGGGGTTTGAAGAATTAAAAGAGGAAATGTAATGATAAAGGGTGAAAAGAAAGAAGCCCTCTCTACACCTTAGGCAGAAACCAAGAGTCCAATAGCATAATCTATCGGTTTTTCACAAGATGAATTATGATATTAAAAATGGACATCATAGACCCAGTGATGCAATGTCACAACCCTATACGCCCAGCCATTCGAGTTCTCTCAACAGAAACTGTCTCATTTTTTCACGGAGAAACATCCGACTTCTATTGACTTTACTCACTCCGAGTTAGTTAATATGAATAGAGAGGTGGTCAGTACTGCTTCCAGCCTCCGAGTACTAAAACCAAAACGCACTAATCGAGTCCAGAGCCAAGAGATCAATAAAATAAATCTCATTAGGACACATTCCATTACAAACATTTGTTGAACACCAATAAGTTCACAAGCTGTTAACAAGAGTCCTATGCATTATCCTTGTGATTTTGCTAAAACATCCGAGTGATACTTAAGTATTCACAGTGAAGATGGAAATCCTGCTTGAGCCAACATCAAACAAGCTCTTGGTAGGTGACTTGTGTGATTCTCTATAAATCAAACTTGTGTCAACTGGAAAGAAGCGATGGTGAGATTCTATGTGAATCAGACTTGTTCCAGTAAATGAATTGACGGTTTAATCAGAAAGATAGTAACTATCTGATTTACTTACATCATGTTGTTTGCTTTGAGACATTCTGGTATTGAGAACAAGCAAGTACGGTGAATCTAATTCATCTGCGTTAGAGGATCTAACACTTTGAGATGGAAACCCTGTCAAGGAGGTTCTTCTAAATTGAACCTACCTGATCACATGTATAGTATTTATACTGTAAAATGGTCCTTATGGAACCGGAGGTTAATGAAACCAAATCTCGATGAATGACAAAGCCATATTCGTCCATATTTGCTGTTTATTACTAACAATTAAATGCAGGTACAAACGACGGTGTTGCAGCCTCATTCCAGCAGAGTCTGATTCATTACCCCATGCTCATGCTCAAACTACAAAGACATACTATAAGAATCAAGATTCAAGAATCAAGAAAGCTCAAGTATCAAAGACAAAGACTTCCGCAAACTCTGATATTAAAGATAACTCCTCAGAAACCAATCTTCGGGGGAGATTATTAGAGAGATTTCAAGAAGATGCAAAGTTTGAGCATGTTGGTCAAGACACAAGATCGCAAGGTGGCAAAGATGATCAAGACTAAAGGATAAAGATTTAAAGATCTTGGACGTAAATCCAAAGTTAAAAGACAATGATAAAGGCTAAAGATCAAAGATCACAAAGCATGAAGGAACAAGCCTACAACATAATAAAGACCAAAGACTCAAGAACTCAACGACAAAGCAATCTCAAGAAGTTCAAGGAAGCAAGATTCAAGATCTCACCTCAAGAATTCGAAGACTACACATCAGGGGAGATTGTTGGCCTCAAGATAATGAGTCTAATATGAAATCTTGGAATCTCTCAGAAACCAAGCTTAGGGGGAGATTGTTAGCCTTAAATTATATTATTAATCTCGGTCTTTATCTCATGTATGTTGTAATAGGGTAGAAGGGTAAACGGGCTCGTGAACATAATCTAATTGACTTATTATGTCTTTGAGAGGCCATATGTGATATACACATGCTGCAAGAGTAAGCCTTCTTAGTACACTCTTAATTGACTTATTGTGTCTTTGAGAGGCCAAAGTGATTATTATATCATCCCATCTGTCTGGCAAGGAGTTTTGATCAGAAGCCTTCTTCAATTGTTTCCAAACTAACTTAGCATAGCAACATTCAAAGAAGAGGTGGCTGAAAGAATCAAGGCATGTCTTACACAATGGGCATGTTAGTTATTTCTTAGGATACCACTTCTTAAGCTTTTCTTGAGTGGTGAGCTTGTCTTGGACTGCCATCCACATAACAAAGGAGTGTTTGGGAGTCCAGTTTGAGAACTAAATAGTATCACACCATGCAACTTTGCTTCCCTAAACCCTTCAGTCTTTCCATGTTTTATTGGTTGAGAAGTTACCATATTGTCCTGATGTAGTCTTCCACATGGTCACATTATTGACTTCTTGGTCAAAATTAGGGACAGGCACAGACACTATATGATTCCTCATTTTGTCTCTCAAACTAAGAATTTGTTTCCAACCATAGCTTGTATTTTTATCACAATCAATATCCCATATACTTACACATTTAAGCCTGACCCCATTTATCCATTTGACCCAGAGAGATTCTTTCCTTGAAGCAATGTTCCACAAGTGCTTATGAGGACTTCATTCCACTGTCCAAGGTCTTTAATTCCTAAACCACCTTCATTTTTGGGTCTACACACATTCTTCCAAGCTACTTTAGCTTCCCCTCTTGACAGCTCTCCTTAACACCATAGAAAACCTTTGAGGAGATTATTAATGTCTTTTATCACTGACTTAGGCAAGATGAACATAGAAGTCCAATAGACTTGCATAGAAGACAATATTGAAGCAATAAGCTACAACCTTCTAACATAGGATAACATCCTATTCCTTCAGTCACTTACTTTCACTTTGACTTATCAAGTAGGCTTTTACAGTCTGTGAAACTGATATGCTTAGTTATTAAGGGCACTCCCAGGTACGAGACAAGAAGATTACCAACATTGAATGGCAACAAATAGATAATTTCCTCTCTGACATGGTCTTTCACATTCCCAAAAAACACAGTGCTCTTGCCAATATTAGGATTTAGACCAGATATGGAGCTAAAATAATCCAATGCTTTCTTTACCACTTTGACAGAGTTGAGATCTCCATAGCAAAGAACAAGGAGATCATCTGCAAATCAGAGATGAGATATCTTAAGACCCTTACATCCCTGAATTTTCCATCTCCACTAATCTGTTTATGAAGGATGAGGGTCAAAACTTCCATGACCAATGTGAAAATGTATGGGGAAAAGCAATTGTAGTGATACAAGTCATGATCCATTGGGTAGGAATTTGAACATATGAAGAGCCTTTTCCAAAAAGCCCAGTTCATAGTGTCATAGGCTTTTTGTATGTCAATCTTTAAAGCCACCCTTCTTGCTCCATGCTTCCAGTTATACCCTCTTAAAAGATCTTGAGTAAGGAGAATATTGTCAGTGATCTGCCTTCCAGGTATAAAGGCACTCTGGTTAGGATTAACAAGCTTACACAAAGCATTTTTGATTCTATTTATGAGAATTTTGCTGATAATTTTATAGAGCACATTGCAACAAGAAATGGGCCTATAATCGGACACCTTTAGAGGAGTTTTGCTCTTAGGGACAAGGGTGATTAGGGTGGCATTTACTTCCCATAACATTTTCCCATTTCTAAAGAACTCTTTAATAGCCTCACATACCTCCTTCCCATTTACTGACCATGCACTTTGTTAGTGCAAATATTACAATATTTAATCTATATGATCTCTTTATGTTTTGGAGATGACAAACATGTGACTTGTAATACGTAACGTAAAGTGCGCAAGTTACTTGTAATCACAAATCATCAATGCATACATGCATCTACATCTTTCGACGTCTCAAGTCTACATCAACACTGACATTTGTTTGCAAGTTACTTGTAATCACAAATCATAAATGCATACATGCATCTACATCTTTCGACGTCTCAAGTCTACATCAACACCGACATTTGTTTGCAAGTTACTTGTAATCATAAATCATAAATGCATACATGCATCAACATCTCTCGACGTCTCAAGTATGCATCAAAACAGACATTGGTTTACACCCGATGTAAATCACATAAGGTATGTACAAACAACATTAAACTTGTAGGATGATCAAAGAAATAAGTTTTTGTCTTAAACTTTATATTTTTGTAAATATAACAAAACAATTTCTCAAAAATTATTTAGACAAATTAGTTTTGAATTAAAAAGAAATGTTTTACGTAGTAATTATTTCAAAATTCAAATCTAGCTATTTCCCCCCTAAAACAAGTGTCACTTTCACCAGATTTGACCTTCACCACAAAAAGACAAAAACAAGGGTGTCTGTCGGGGCACTCCTTTAAATATGTTGGGCGGCCCCCTTAAATACCGGTGACCCCCTAATATATCTGGGATCGTCGTTTCCCGACAGACAGTTTTTCAGCTCCTATAAATAGTGGTCACCTCCAACTATTTTTACAACCTTTTTGCATGAATTTCTTTCAGTTCTTTCTCTCTCTAAATCTCACTAAATCTCTCTAAACCTTTGATCATTTAACTTGTTTAATCTTGTTTAAATGTGATCCAATCTTCTATCCTTTCCTTCTTCCCTCAAGTGCAAGAGAAGAACTTTCATCATCGTCAAGATACGAAGTTATGTAGTCTAGTTAGTTCATTTGTAACATATGTTACATATAGATCGAGTCCATGTCTTCCAATCTTTAGTAGTGTGTAGATCCGAATAGTGTGTAAATTCGGAAGGGTTGATTGCGGGTTGGTTTGCATTTTGGGCCTTAAAATACATTAGTGTAGTGGTAGATTGGTTCTAGCTAAGATTAGGACCCGACATTTAGATTAGTGTCGGAAAATAATGTAAGCGGCGCAGTTTATGTGTTTAGGCCATAAAACACAAGGTTAGTTATGTTGGGCCATAAAACATAACGGGTTTGGTTGTACCTAAAGAAGAACTCGACATCTAGCTTAGTGTCGAAAAATAATGTAAGCAACTTGTATGGTTTTCTCCACCGAGAAAGAAGCTTGTTGACTAGTGAAGTAACTCTCGAGTTGGGTACTCAGGGAGTGGAATAGAGTGAAGAGGAGCTTTGTGACCGAACCACTATAAATCATCGTGTCCGGTTTGCATTTCCTTTCACTTATCTATTTACGGTTTTATTTACATTTATCGTTTTACTTTTATATTTGCATTGTGTTCATGATTGTGTGGATAGGTGCGCATATTGTGTTAATTGTGATTGTGTAGTACTTTGTAGTTAATATTGTGGTTGAGCTTGTATTGTTAAGATATGTGCTAGTTATAGTAAAACCTATTATCGACACTTCTCATAATACGTCTAACTTGATTGGAGATTTGATACAAAAGATTTAAAGTTTTTAATGGAAACATATTCACCCCCCTTTACGGTTTCATAATTGGTATCAGGAGCCACGTCGCTATAGTTTTCAAAACAAATGTTTTTTAAAATAGAGTACGATCCATGTATCAAATTACCCATGAAGGGGTATTAAATATGAAAAGTGTTTTGTTGTTTGATTCGTACTAGTTTTGTTATTAAATATACTTTGTATACTAGCTTGAAGGAAAATTTTCTCAAAAGAACTTGGAAGTGCCAACTTATGTTTGTCTAAGTCATAAGAGTAGAAATGATGTCTAAAACACGAAGTTTATGTGCTGGAACAACTTTTTAAAGTCCCATGTTCTATAGTTAAGTAATCAAATGATTTTAAACAAAAAATATGTTTTGGGGTCACTGGTGGCGGTCCCATAAATGTTAGGGCGGCCCTCAAATATATCCGGGGCTGTCACCTTTTTGGGGGCCGTCTGTCTGTTCGTCAGAATTTGGCAAACTTCGAAAAATCATATAAAATCAACTGTAAGTCCGTAGAAGTCGTGCCACCTGTCATTTTAAAGATAATTGAGTCTACTTTCATTTAAAAGAACTTCCATGACTTTATTCTTAACTTAAACAAGTCAGAAATGCAAAATACTATATAGTGGTCAAAACTTTGAGTTTTGTTTAAACATAAAACTTGTATTTTATATTTTTCTTTGAGTCTGGCATTTATAGTTGATGTATCTTTAAAAAATAGTGTACTTGTCCTTTCAAAATATTGATCTTAATTAATTTTTTAAATGGGGAGGAACTATTTTATTTTCAAATCAAATCAAGCTAGGTATACATCGTTATATCTAATACACAAAACAACGACGAATATCCTTATATGTATGCTAGATGATTATGTATGTTTACTTTTGTTTCAAATTGGTTAATAGATATTAATAAGTAATCATTACTATTTGTAATTGAGTTAATTATATATCTAAACACATGTGTCATGTATTCTATTTGTATGTTACTAGTTTTTCGGATCATGCCTAATAGGAATTACGCTAGATTTTTTGCGTTAAGTTGCAAAATTGTTTGTGCATTGCATATAGGCATAGATCACTATATTTACAAGTGTTACATAAACATCTTGTAGATCATTTTGAGTGTAGTAACCCATTTAGGAATGAGAGTTCAATAGTTTTTCAAGTGTGTGGAAAAATAATGTCCTAATATCATATGTTAAAATCCGTCACTAAAATATTTCTAACACATTAACTCTCTTCCAACAAGATGTCTAAATCTTTTCATCATCTTGCGTTGTTTGACCTTGGGTTGGATAAACAAAATAAAAGATTGTATTAATACATTGGTAATTAAGTAAAAGAAAATGTATTTTTAAACTTTGCTTATGCTTGCATTGTTCTAATACGCACACATAATCATATTCTTTTTTTTAAACATATAGTATTTTACAAAAGATGTGCGTTGTATAAAAATAGTTAGAAAAATCATTTATATACTCATAAAATGTCAAAAACTATTCATACTAGGTATAACAACAAATAGTTTTTCGCACAAGCAAAATATATGACAATCTTGAAGTAAGAAATTAACTTGTCATTATTCATCAACCTCACCATACAACTAGTCTTAGGATTAATGGAACACACTATGAAAATCTTTATTTGTTTTCTTTTAAAAGAGTGTTCGTGAGGGTCAAGAAAGATTTCGAGTATATATCGATTCATTATTCAAATTATGATTGATATTATCATCGAATCTAATTGACAAGTTTTTGAATATGGACAAGAAATTGGATTCTTATTTGTCTAGCTTTGAGATTATATCAAAATGTAACAAGATATATTATCTTAAACCTACATACTCAATCACACTCGATTGATATGAAAATAACGACATCCTTTTCCAAGACGATAAGAATATGCATCGGATCATAACTCACACTTGTGTAAATGATGTCATATTAAGTCTACTTGTCCAATAGTTGTGTTCCAAATATTTGGCAAATATATGCATAAAATACACAATGAAGTAGGATTGACGACTTGAATGTTTCATCCGAAATACTCAAGTAATTTACCTTGCAATGCAATTGGTAAAGTCGTTGTTTCTGAAAAGCCAAACATGAGCAAATGCACAACATATGTAACTTTGCTCAAACAATTCAAAAGCACAACTCAAAACTCAAACTATCTTCTCATCAAAACTCTCTCTTACTTTACCAAATAAGCATAATATTTCTTCTTCACCAAATGAGAACCCTTTAACCATCTAAGGTTAGGATTAGGAAAAATTGAACATATTTCATAAACCATCATCTTGCTTACTTTCAATAAGTGATTGTAAGATAATTTCGAATATGAAGATGATTATTATTCAAACGATAATCAATCTCATCATTCAATCTAATTACAAAATTAGATTATGAACATGAAATCAAGACTAGGATTTATCTAGATCACATAAATATCAATCAAATGACCATAGATATCTTTCCGTGTCTACATGTTTAACCATCCTCGGATATTACATGAAATCACGACGTCGATTGCAAGACAACAAGATTAGTCATCGAATTGCAATTCACACTTGCAATGAAGATGTTTCAATGAGTCTAAAGTGTTCAAGTGTTGTGTTATTAGCCATGGTCAAATTATACATGATAAACTTAACACACTCTAAGTAGGATTGACGACTTATGAATTTCCTTCTAGAAACTAATAAGTACACCAACTTGATAGGCAAGTTTTGGATGTCATTTCCGAAATCTCAAACCAAGAACCCTTATAACATATATAAGCTTCTCTCAATAACCTAATTTCAACACCATCTCCCAAATAGTAGGAAAATGATCATTGCCCAAATTTGGCACCTCTACGGATCGATGGATCCTTCATCTTAGATTCATCTTCAGTTTAGGTAAATTCGCCCTATGGCATTAGATTTAAAACATCTTACTCTTGTGAATCTCTTGCTTAAAAATTCCAACATACATGTAACTAACCTTTAGTAATTCATCATTATCTATACAAAGAAACATTTACAAGATCTATTGAGATAAATAACCTTAATTGGATTTCTTTCATAAAAAACATGCAAAGGTGCATTATTTGAACACTCTCATTATAGAGCATTACACATTGTTACTCTTAAGCATACTCCTATGTTCTAGATGACTCATTCTCTCTTAAAAATACAACAACTTGTTTTCTCTATCATTTAACCTTAGAATTCTACACATTTTAATTAGGATTATGCGAACCAGAATTAAAGTATGTTAGTTGAGTCATGTTAGGCCCTCTATGAAAAGATAATACAAATTTTATCTTTGCTACACTTCATTAGGCAAATATAGGAATTCTATTTTGTCTAACATGAGAATGACTACCGGAGAATCTATTGCACTAGAAATTCAATTTGACCTAACGGTCGAATTGATTCCAAGAGTGAAGTTGGGTTCGTGGTATAACCCGTAAAAATGGTCGTGCTTAGCCTAAATTGAGCACCACTAGCGATAGTCTCATATTCATTCTCTAATTTGATTAAATGGCTCTTCCTAAATATGCCTAATGATAGTCTACATTGATAGACTTTGTATTTCATTAGGAGTGCACACTAAGCAAGTAGAAATTAGGTTTCTCCATAGTCAATCTAGACTACTTGCATTTCAAATATGTGCTTTGAAGTTTCAAGACGATAACGTGCTCCCATGTAATGCAATTATATGCTTTCATGTTTATCTTAATGCTTAACGTTTATTTGCTTAGCTATTGAATGCATGTCTGTTGTAAAAGCGTTTGCCTTTTTCTAGAAATTTAGATAAAATATCTCTTAGTTTATCTAAATAACACATGCTACTAAGTGCTAAATGCTAACATGTTTTTACATGATGATTACATTTAAAATTATCACGTTTTGTATGCGTCATTTTACATAATTACGTGTCAATTTTGGACCCACACTATGTGAGTTTAATGTATGACAATAAATGTCAATAGTCATACACATTAATCTTGTTGATTATTATGTTGATGCATGCTTAGATAAACTTCCATGCTTATATCTATATATCTTATGCATCTAGGTATATATTTTCTCACACTGAAATGTTTCTTTTTGTGTCCGTGTCACAAATCTAAAAAGTCAAAAGAGTCATAAAACGGTTTTATATCTCCTAGAGTCTTCACTAACACATTCCCTTAATCATCATCTTGCTTTCTTCTAAATAATCCACTCTTTGTCACGGAAAGGTTAGATGCAAATCTAATACCCTTCTAAGTAGGTTTGAAAACTTAAATATTTCATCCGAAATATTCAAGTATCTTTAACTTGCAATCGCAAAAGTTAAAGGTCATATCCAAAAATTCCTATTCAAGACTTTTAACAACATTAGTTAAAACGATCTCCATTTCTCTTCGACAAAAACATTCTTTCTCTTCGACGAAAACATTCTTTCTCTTCGACGAAAACATTCTTTCTCTTTGACGAAACATTCTTTCTCCTCGACGAAAACACTCTTTGTCTTTCGATCGTACCTCTTTCTTCTCACTCAACCACGCCTCTTCAACCAAAGAGATGGCTAATCTTTTTCCTTCACTATTTTCGCTATCACCTTTAAGACAACCGTAATGCTCGAGAAGAGCTACATAACTTTGTGAGTGTAGTTTATCGTACGTTAACCACCATCCATCTTGACATTGTCAAGCTCGTCGCCTCCATCTTCGTTTGTTTTCTTTATTATTATTATTAGTATTATTATTATTATTTTCGCTTATGAAACACACCGAGATGCGTCACCATTTCCTTCTAGACAATGTCCAAAAGGAAACATCTCCATCGAAAAGGTAGCGTCTGAAGATAACATCGTCGACATCCTTTCTTTACCCATCAAGCGCGAATCACTAAATTATCTTCGTCTTGGTCTAGGAATGTTAGAACACATTCCGTAAATCTTTCTCTTCTTTTCTACTAGTTTCGATTCTAGTCTATTCTCCATTCCGTGTCGTGAAAACTTAATTACTTCATCCGAAGTATTTAAGCATTTTTAATTGGCGAAATGCAAATTAAAATGTCACTCCTTCACAAACTTCGTCAAAAACCAAGCCCTTTCCTGTTGGCGGTCCGACGGGCCCCAAAACTATTCTGGCGGCCCCCAAATATATCTGGGACCGCCGGCAGCAGCTTGTAATACCATTTATTTTTTAACTCCATAACCTAACACTTCTCTCTTCTGCTACGAGTTGACGTCTACTCCACACCCAAACATATACCCAATATCTCTCTATAGATCAATGAGCCATCCTCATATCTCAACACTCATAAGCATCGTTGCTTATGTTTTCAAGAGTCAAGTGAATTTTATAATGAAATGCGTCTCATTATCAAATACATTCCTTACAATCGATAGACTTACAATCCACCACTTCATAATAAATCCCCTCACATACAAACCTTGGTCCTTACATCTCGCATACGTGTTGTCTGAATTCATAGACGATTCTTCTCACTCCTAAACGTTTCTTCTCTCTTCTAGTAGTCGTTTCACTTCTAATAGTCTTTCTACTTCTAAAGTTTCTTCTCAATTCTAAACGTTTCTTCTCTCTTCTAATAGTCTTGTTACTATTAGAATTCCTCCTATACCCCTTGACCACTTAATTATTTCATCTAAAATATTTAAGTAATTTGCGAAATGCAAATGTCACTCCTTCGTAAAACTTTCCATTTTCTAAAAAGTGAAGAACATAAAGAAGATATTCAATATTCAAGTGTTATTAAGGCACCACATTGTTAAGTCTCTTATGAAAGAACTACCTCATTTCGCATTCCACCTTTGTTCCTCAACATTATCAACCAACAAAACACCAAACAAAGATTTGAATTCCTATTCATCCACTTTTGTCTCGATAGGATCATATGCACATCAATTGTTAGTGCAAATGATATATCAATCTTTTCTATTAACCTCTTGTCAACACGTTCCTTCTTTAGTATCGCTCATCCTTTCCTACTTTTCGTCTCTGTGGAATCATTTTCATTCACATCCAAGAGCACATCGTCTCCATCCTCGTCTTATTTTTCTTTTTATTCTTTTAAAGTATATCTATATATATTTTTTTCTCATATTTTGTCAAGATATTAAGTGTCATTCGTCTACTTTTAATAGGTCATTCTCATAATATTTTTGTGTCAATCAATAAACGAATCCCATTATCCTTTATTAAAATTCAGTCTAATCTTTCTCCGTAAATGTACGTCTTGAGTCTTTTAATTATATTATTTAGATTGTTGTTTTTAAAATAATGCTTGCATGTGTCTAGCTTCTAACTTTCTTTGAAAGTGTCATACTCTAGAATACTAACACCTAAAATGCATGTCTAGTTCTCCGCTAATATCTTGCTATATATATATATATATATATATATGTGTGTGTGTGTGTGTGTGTGTGTGTGTGTGTGTGTGTGTGTGTGTGTGTGTGTGTGTGCACTTATCTACTAACTTTGTTGTGTAGCACACATCCATATCTTGATTCCTTGGTGTCCCAAATAAGGGGGAGCATACACCAAGGGGGAGTACTTGCAAGCGTTCTACTCATTTAAATTACATTGAACTTATCAAGCATCGATGGTAATTTATTTATGGATCTGTTATAGTCAATATACAAGGAATGTAATTATCATGGGGACGCAATGAGCCAGGGGGAGCTAAGAGAAGTTGTGGGTAAATAGCATGATTTGGTATAAAACCGTGATGATAGAAGGACTTCACTGGGATGTGCAAGCTCACCTTTATATGAATATAGGATCGGGATTGTGTCAAATACAATGAGGGTTCATTCATACTCCAAATACTTCACCTCATCAACTTCAAAATCACCCTCAACCTTATTTCTCATGTTGACTTCTCATTCCTCCAACCAGTATACTTGGATCACCTACATTTTCCTCATTCCTTCAACCTATACACTCGAAGTTACGCTAACCTTCTTGTCCTATATTTGCCTACATCTCACCTCTCATGACCTTTTTTAAACCAAACCAAGAAATACCAGCAAATCACCTCCAACCTTATTTTTAATAATCTTCTCCTCAAACCTGTATACTCGGAGCACCTGTCTTCTTCTCATTCCTCCAACGTATATACCGGAAGCACATACCATCTTCCCATATCTTCTTCTCATATCCACATAATACCTTTTTTGCTTTGACAAAAGGGGGAGAAGGGAGTGTTAACAAGTAACTTTTAAACTTTACTATGTGTTATAGTTTACATAATTTTCGGGGTGGCATTCAAAAAAAGGAAGATTGTTAGTGCAAATATTATGATATTAATCTATACGGTCTCTTTATGTTTTGGTGATTACAAACATGTGACTTGTAATACGTAACGTAAAGTACGCAAGTTACTCGTAATCATAACTCATCAATGCAACAGCTTCTACATCACTCGATGTTCTCGAAAGTCTACAACAACACCTGACATATGTTGCAATTACCTGTCATCACAAATCATCAATGCCTACATGCATCAACATCTATACGACGAACTAAGAGTGTTGTGACTCCAATATCATTCAAAACAACATTTGGTTTACACTCGATGTAAATCACATAAGGTATGTACAAACAAACATTAAACTTGTAGGATGATCAATAGAAAAAAGTTTTTTGTCTTATACTTTATATTTTGTAAATAAAACAAACTATTTCTCAAAAATTATTTAAGACAAATTAATTTTGAATTATAAAGAAATGTTTTAAATTGGTAATTATTTTTGAATTCAAAATCTGTCATTATCCCCCTACCTAAAACAATGTCACTTCAACCCAGATAAGGCATTTCACCACAAAAGACAAAAATGGGAGCGTCTGTCAGGGCGTTCCCTTAAATAGGCCGGCGGCCCCCTTAAACCGCGCTACCCCATAATAAATCTGGGAATCGACAATGTTCCTCGACAGGATTGTTTTTCCTGCGCCTATAAATAAGGTTTCACATCCAACAATTTTCACACGCGCCTTTTGCATGAATTTCATTAGTTTACTTTCTCTCTCTAGATCTCACTAATCTCCTAAACCTTATTATCATCATAACTTGTTTAATCTTGTTTTAAAAATGTGATTAATCTTCTATCATTTCCTTCTCCCTCAAGTCATAAGAGAAGAACTTTTGTCACCGTCAAGATGACAAAGTTTAAGTTGTCAAGTTAGTTTTATTTGTATACAAAGTATACATATAGATTGAGTCCATGTCTTCTAATCTTTAGTAGTGTGTAGATCCGAATGGTATGTATATTCAAAAGGGTTGATTGTGGGTTGGTTTGTATTTTGGCCTTAAAATACATTAGTGTAGTGGAAAGATTGGTTGTTCGGTGTTAAAGTTGGGATTTTGATTTGTGGGTTATGGTAATTTTTGTGCTAGCTAAGATTATGAACTCACATCTAGCATAATGTCCAAAAATAATGTATAGCGCGCGCTCTATGTTTTAAGGCCGAAAAACCAAACCCAAAAGGGGGGGGTTTGTTATGTTAGGCCATAAAACATAACAGATTTTGGTTGGTTACGCCGACGAAGAACTCGACATCTACTTAGTGTCGGAAAATAAATGTAGCAACTGTATTGTTTTCTCCACCGAGAAAGGAGCTTGTATGACAAGGAAGTAACTCTCGATTAGTACCCGGGAGTGAGTGGGCGAAGAGCAAGCTTCGTGGACCGAGACCTCTATAAAACATCTCACCACCGTTTTTGCATTTCCTTTCACTTATCACTTTACGCTTTTATTTAACATTTGAATAGCTTTACTTTTATATTTGCAATGTGTTCATGATAGGTGGAATATGTGCGCAAAAGTTGTGTATATTGTGATTGTGTAGTACTTTGTAGTTAATATTGTGGTTGAGCTTGTATTGTTAAGATATGTGCTAGTTGTAAAACCTATTATCAACACTTCTCATATTATGTTTAACTTGATTGGAGATTTGATACAAAAGATTTAAAGTGTTTAATGGAAACGTATTCACCCCCTCTATGATTTCCACATGACATTTCTCATGAATTAAATATATAGTTCAGATTATCCAGAATGCTACAACGCCTCATAAAATTATATTTTAATACTCGAAAAGTATCAATATAAGTTTTAAACTTTGTGATACATGTGCTCCAAACACTCTAGATATAAGCAACATGTATTATAAACCTGTGGCGGAACCAACAATTTAGGTTGTAGGGGGCAATTTTTTTAACAACAGCAACAAAAAAAACCTAAGAAATTTTGAGCAAAAAGAAAAAAGCTAGTATTTGGATGTGAGAAAAAAAGCCTAAAGTAAATGTTAGGAAGTTAAAAAAGAAGAAAATGTATAAACGCTTAGAGCAGATGGTATAATAACGAGTTTGGCTCGTTAGTCTCATGTGACATCAAATTGGTTGCAAGTTACTACACCGCTTGGTGAGTTAGTTGGTGTGTGATGGCTCGTTGGTTGTGTTTATTTGTTTTTATCTAACTAGTTTTTGTGGTGGGTTTGTGTTGTAATTGGGTATGGTGGGTCTCAAAAATATAAGTTAGATGCAAGTTACTGGAGATGATATTTTTTGTGTGTTAGTTAGTTGTAAGTTATGTGGAGAAAAGCTAATGTAACACTGATGTGAGAGTAACTTCCAATCAGCTTCCGGTGGAGGTCACTTTCAGTTTTAAATGGAGGGCATATAGATTAAAGTTTACAAATTAACTTTACAAAATATGATTATTGAAGAAACCAAGGGGTCAGTTGTACCCCTTGTTCTCTACATGCATCCGCCCATGTTTCAAAATATCCCTAAGTTCATAATATTTTCATTGTTTCAGACAAAAGAAAATGTTGCCTCAGAAAATGTTTTTTTTCTTGTAGTAGTTGATTATATGTCAAAATCTATGTCGTTCTAAAAAATATGTCAAGATCTAAGGCTGCATATAGTGGTTGGTTGACCTTGTGGGTCACTCCTCCGCCGAATGGGTCGCCATCACTGCAAGCCAAAAGTCCTTGTGGGTCGCCGAGTGGTTTTCTGGAGAATGAGGTCGGGGTAACGAGCTATTCGTGTGAATGTGTTGTGTGTGCGTTGAGAATTAATTTAAATGTATTTTTGTGAGGTATGTATTTTGTAGTGTATGTCGTTTTACTGTGCCTAAAAGGTCGTATGTCATTCGCAGAAGAGAGCTGAGGTGATAAAGAAATATAGGTCGCTGAGGGTCACTGCTGTCGGTAGCCTAATACTCTAATAGTGTTTCCTTATATTCGTATTCGTTATAAGTATTTCATTTTTATATGGTTCCTCAGAACATTAGCATGTTTTTACTCCCTGTGTCCCATAATTATTGTCCAGTGTATTTTTAAAGTTTTTATTTTGCAACATTGATTTTAAATATTATTTTTCTGTTATATAAAAATTGATGCAAAATATATGAATGAATGAATTGAGTTTTAAATGTATTTTCATTGATATATTATATATAACAAAAACAAAAATATTTAAAGTTAAAGTTAAAAAATAAAGACTTAAAACTAACAATGAACAATAATTATGAGACGGATGGTTCATTTCATAAACATCTGTTTAGAAACAAATTTGTAATGTATGATTCTCAACATTCCCTTTCGAGCGATCAAATATTGTTTCCTACTAATTTTCGGAACACTTGTTTATCAAGTTTTATTAAATGTACAAATTTTTATTATACAAAATTGATTTCACTATGTACATTACACACTCCGATTCAGTTTTCAAGTATTTCCCATATCAAATCCGGATCATATGAAGGCACTCCCGCCAAAAAATAATCATCCGCTGTCACGTCAAACTCCGGATAATCACCAGAAAATCCATCCTCTGACGAGTCCGTATAACTTCTGCTAATATTCGCAACATGATTGTTCACATCCTTCTTCTTACAATTGTCTTTTCTAATTGCTACCCTAATCTTATTATCTACTGCAGTTTTTATAGCATTTAACCGATTAGCTTCTCCAATCAGCCCAATTTGAGCCTCGTCACGAAAATTCAAACGCGCATTCTCCCCACGAAGCAAATGTGCAGCTTGATCATAAGCAAAAGCAGCCATTTCAGCACTATCATAAGTCCCTAACCAAACTCTCCTCCTATTACACGGTAATCGAATTTCCGCCAGCCATTTTCCATAATTCCTCTGCCTCACACCTCTATACAATTTTCTTTTCGTGTATGAATTGCTTGAATTATCTAATATCCCATCTGGGTTTGAAGTAAATTTGTGTTCTGAATCAAAAGATTCTGACAGTTTAAATAACTGGTCTCTTTGTTCGAGGTACACCGAAGAACCGGATTGCGTGTGGAAAACAGGGGATGGTGGGTAATTTGAGTACATTGAATCAATTGATTTTGAGTTCATGCATGTTGGAATGATATTAGCTGATGGGTATTGTGAATTAAAGAAGTTTGTATGTGAATAAAAGGAATTAGCATCGTGTTGATTCATGATTTTTTTGTTTTGTTTTTGAGAAATGAGAAAACAGAGATTATAATAAAGTGAGATGCATAATTGAAAGTAGAGGTATTTATAGGATGTAAAATATGACAATGTTAATTTTTTCTAACTATATTTGATAATTTCTCAAGGTCTATAAACAACAGCCACAATTAAGATGTTATTAAAACATACTTTTTCTGTTAAATGTGTAAAGTTAAATGGTTAAGTAAACATTTATTTTGTTAAAAAAGTAAACATATTATCTAGATGTAAGAACTTAATGCATAAGAAATCTAGCCAATGCAGAGGTGAGATATTTTAAAACCACGTAATGAAGGTCGAAGTTCAATTCTATCCGCTCATTTTAACTAGATTAAAACACTCATTTCTGTACTAACAACCTTTTTATTCAATTAAAATCTATTTTTGCCTTTTTTTCTTAAATAATCTATACTACATATAAAAGATTTACTCCCATTCGTTGAATTACTGAAAAATTATAAAACTATTTATAAAAACACAGAAATTGTAATGATGACTTGAAACAAATTCACATTAATATAAGAACACAAAAAATTATAAGAGTTGACTTTACTAATATAAGAAACACTAATATAGAAAACATAATTAGAAAACATGATTTTCTAATTGGAATTACTAATATATGAGTTGACTTGTGAAAAGAAGAATGTTTAGGAAACTGGTAATCATATACTACGTATATCCTTATATAATTTGTGAAAATAATCTTTTTATATATTTTATACAAGATTATGAAAAATTCGTTCTTTTTTAGTCAAGTGATTCAGATTGTAATTTGATGCTTTATAAATATTAGTTATCATTTATAAGGATTTACGATTATTTGTTGCTTTTTTATAAGATTCTGGAATTTGATTCTTTCTGGGTTTTTGATTTTTTGTAGATTGTGATATGGCTGGATTGAAAGAGAATAGGGAGGGTGTGAATCATCTTACAAAAGCGCATTGTGAGTGAAATGAAGATTAGTGCAGTTTAAGTGTTTGATATATTGTATGAATGATTATAAACCCGAGTTAAATTTTGGAATTTCATGGTTTTCTGGGTGTAAGAGGAAGATGATTGAAGGCAGGAAGTGGACAGGGCGACTTCTCGGAGAGATCAATAAAAATATCTTCAATGGGCCTGTAGCGTACCCATATGGGGCTAACGGTTTACAAGGGTATTACAAAATCGACTCGTTCATTTTTATTTTTGTTTAGTCTATGAAGTTTTGTTTAAAAGTCGACTCATTTATATCTAGCCTTAAGTTGATGCTTTTTAGGTCTATGATTTTGAATAAACCATTGATTGTTTTTTATAAAGTTTGGATGTACTGAACATGCAAACTTTAATTTGATGCCACGCCAATGTCTTTATCAAACAATTGCAGGAAAAAGTATACATGATGATATTGCAGCAAAGGTTCCTCAATCTAAACGTGATATGTGTGTGAAAGAATTTCTTGCATGAAAGAATTGCATGCAGACTGTGGTATTAAATGTTTAACCATATCATAATTTTTTTTGGGGTAACCATTGTTTCCGACCTTTTGTCTGACTAATCTACGGGATTTGAATTCACCGCCACACAGACTCATATCATATCGTAATTTGAAACTTCTTGTCTTTTGTTTTGCGTTTCCCTAATACTTCCGTCAAATTGTTTATCTTTTAGCTCAAGGGAAAGCCATGAGTTTACACATTTTTTTCTTAATAATGAATGTATGCATGTGACAACACACCAGATCCACCAAACGTGCTCCTAATCTCGATCCGAATTTCAATCTACTACATTTAAATGTTTGCAGCTATAAAATTATGTTGCTAGGCACGGGTACTTGTCTAGTATATCTTAAAAACCGTTAATCGTTAAGCAAAACAATTTACATGATCACGTCAATCATTTAATTACCTTTCAATAGAGGGACACTTTCATATACTTTCGACAAACCTTTTTTTTCTTCAGGTTCTCAGTTTATGAGTTTGTATGATACATCACATGTGATATAACACCAATTTATAAGTTTGAACACTCATCATGTTGTCTTAAATTGGGCATAAGTATATGTGTAGAACTTAAAATGATTCACTGTTTTTTGCATCTAAAAATACAAATTGTTATCTTTTCAACCATATATCACATACATAGTATAATTTGTAAACTTCCAAATCTTTATAGTGTATTAATAAAAGTTGGAAAAAATATATAAATTTTGTTCGATATTCAAACTCGCTTGATATATCACATGTGACATAACACTAATTTGTAGATTCGAAAACTATACATGCCGTCGTAAAATTGATATAAGTATTATTTTTCAAAAAATGTTGAATTTTTTGGAGTTGTATACTAATACTTAGAGAGCTCTGTTTGGTAACATGAGGCCACACCTTGGCGTTGATGTTGTTACCATACCGGCCTCTAGAAAAATCCAACGACATTGGGGGTAGAAGTGGTACCTCAAAGCTCATTGAGGGAGGAAAAGATAAAAAAAATTGAAAATTCAAACCCCAATGGCTATAACGGCAAGTTGGGTTTTTTCAATAAAAGAAAATTAAACACAACTATTTATATACTCATGTTTACACACTTTTTTTTTACACAAACACTTTATTTCTATTCCCAATTTTATATTTTTTACAAACAAACTATAATAAAAAATGTTTCAATATCCTAACGATCCGTTTTCAACAACCTCGTCGGAATGTGGCATTCAAACTCATATTCTTCGTAAAACACTCTGACATCTTCATCCGACAAACTCAATATAATCACATTCTCAATTTCTCAGATTTGGTAGCCAATACACTATGCCGACTTTACACCTGAACAACTATATCATCTTTAACAATAACATATACTTAACCAACAATTCCAAAATCCATAAAAAAATCTACAAAAATTCCATCAACAACCACAAACCTCACAACCACCAATATCTAACCACGAACAAAAGATAAAGAAAGAGATAAAAGATCTGCAAAACAATCAAAAGGCCCAAAACCCAAAATCGAAACCAAATCCTTACTGGTTTCGTTTCGTTGGTTACGGTCAGAGATAACGTTGTTAGCCATGTGTTACGTTCTGTTTCCGAGGATAACAAAGTCGGAACTGACCAAACCAACGATTCGTTTTGGTACAAGGTTCTCAACGAGTTCAACAAAAGTAATTGCAAAAAACATAACAAGGATATGTTGAGGAGTAAGTGGCATACGTTGAACCATAATTTCAAAAAGTTTAACGCTATCTATAAATGTTGCAATGGTATTGGTTGTGATGGGGAAAATGATGTTGATCATTTGAACCATGCTAGGACAATATATCTTGAGGAGTCAAAAGGAAAATCGTTTACCCAAGACGACGTGTGGCAAATCTTTTAAAAACATTCAAAATAAGATGCGCCCGAGCCCGCTAAACCGGTTGATCTCACCGAACATGCCGAGCTATTCGAAGATGATCCGAGACCACATCCCCCGGAAACCACGTTCCAATAAAAACTAAATCAGAAACCACATCGAGCACCGCATGAAGTAATCAGTTGGAATTTGGGGATGTTATGCAAAATGAGTTTCGACTCAAACGGGAAGCTCTCAAACGATGTACGAGGTGACGAAGGAGAAAGACCGGACAGTAATGAAATTGGAAGAAATAAAGTTTCTCGCGCTTAGCACCAAGAATTTTCCGGATGACGATGCCTACTTCATCAACATGCAAAAAGAAGAAATAAAGAAAAATATGGATTCAACCGCAATTAGTCGTCTTCGTTAATTGTTTTTTTCATTGTAATTTGTATTTTATTTTAATAAATAAAAAATTAGTTTGTCTGAAAAAATAGAAAAGAAAATAGAAAATGTGAAAATAGAAAAGGTTCGGGTTGACAGGTTGGCGGGTCAGACGACCTAAACCCGAACCTGACCTGTTTAACCCGTATATATACTTGGGTTGGCGGGTTAAATATGTTACACAGGTTGAATAGGTTAAACGGGTTTTGGGTTGACCCATTTAACTTATTTTATATTCAAAAATTGACACATTACATAGGTTAAACAGGTTAAATGGGTTTGCAGGCCGACCCGTTTAAGCATTTAACCCGTATAATAAAATATAAATGCTTTTAATTTAAGAAAAAAGATCTTAAACGGGTTGGCGGTTGACCCGTTTATATTATTCTCAACCCGAACTTGACCTATTTAATAAAAGGGTTAGATGGGTCGACCCAAGCCCGACCCGAGTATAATTATACTCAACTCGAACCTGTTAATTTTCGTGTCGGTTTTGAGGTCGGTTTCGTGTCAGGTCTGAAATTACCACCCCTAGTGTTAATGGTGTTATGAATGCGGAGGTATTTGGTGTGTTGGTGTTAAAAGTGAGAATGCCGAGGTAGCGCTGAGTGGATAACACTTTTTGGTTTTATGAGTGTTATGACACCTAGATCTCTTATGAAATTTATGACAACATATTGAGTGTTGTTAGAAGTTAAATATTAGTGTTATATTACATGTGATATATATTAAACCGGTTTGAACATCAAGTTTTTTTATTTAAATTTATTTTATCCAACATCTATTAATAATTCGTATCAAGGCTGTCAAGATTGCGATCCCACCTGGGATCGTTTTTGTCTTTGCAAGATCGAGATCGTAAGATAGGATTGAGATCGTAAGATCTTACCAATTTGTCATGTTTTGTAAACAAAGGATAAATGAGTCAAACTGTTTTCATTTCTACACAACATCAAAGATAGATTCATATAATATCATCTTAAATATGTCAAAGATCAAATTTGAAACACCAAAGTAAAAGTAAAACATAATTTTTTGGATTATTTAATTTTGGCTTATATTTCATAAGCTTCAATTTTCCTGCTTATTTTAAGACTTGTGGGCTTATATAATTTTCCCGATAAACTAATATAAACCTGTAAGTCTCAAAATAAGCTAAAAAATTAGGGCTTATGAGATATAAGCCGAAATCAAATAAGCTCATAAACCCACATATAAGTAGAAACAAACACCCCTAGGTATAAACTATAATCAGGTCTAGAAAATAAAACGTCAATGTTTGACTTATTAGACATTAGTAAAACTCATTTGTTTTTAAGCATAAGCAAGTGAGATGGACTCAAGAGATAGAAAATTTGAAAAAAATAGAAATAGGTGAACTTGGATCGCGTGATGATCTTAGGAGTTTACGTGCGATCCCACGATCTTACATACGATCACACCCCAGATGAGATCCTATGTCGATCTTACACGATCTTAGCTAGTAAACACGTAAGATCGTACGATCTTACGAGTTTACTCGCGATCTTGAGAGCCTTGATCCGTATTGATTCAAAGGTTCAAATATTACTTTATAAAAGGTTTGGTAGCTTAATTCAATTGTTCAGAGTTTTATAGAAAAGGGAGTGAAATTAAAAAACTGGTACGTAACGGACTAAAATACTTTCAGTTCATTGTAGAGATTGTACACACATTTATTAGTCGCAAATTGACGAGATGGACGATCACAGCTTCTAACCTTATAAAATTTCATCACTACCTCACACAGTGATGTAACCAGGAAAGTAAAGAAAGAAACATGATGATTTGAATGCCATGATTAAGATTTACAGTAATATTGTATCTTGTTAATTGTTGGGATTAAAAGACTTCAAGATGATTCTTAGAGTCACTGCTGCTCAGGTATATATTAGTGCTGTCAAGCATAACTTAGTACTGCTGGTAATACTATTGAAAATTATGCTAAGTAGTTAGTACTGGTAGTATAAAAGTTACTACTGCTAGTTACTACTGTTAGTATATATTAGTACTATTAGTATAAAGTTACTGTTTTTAGTAAAAGTTAAGACTGCTCAGAGATAAAGACTGAAAATATACTAAGTAGTTACTACTGCTAGTACAAAAGTTAGTACTGCTAGTGTATGTTAGTACTGCTAGAGTAAACTTCTAAGTAGTTAATACTGCTTGTGCTCAGTTACAACTGCTGAGTGATTACTACTGCTGGAAGGATTATGCTGACAGAGATGAGATCAAAGACTTATCAGAGAAGAGATAAAGATTGATTGGAGAACAAGAATACTTACGAAGATAAGTATTAGTTATTTGTAAAGAAGATATGTATAACTTATTTGTTTAAGAGATTACGTTTGTTTATAGAAAAGATCATGATAACTTAGGAAAGTATTGTAAGCCTTGTAGGACTCCTTGGTGTATAAAAGGAGGTCCTAGGGCATAATGTTAGACACACATCTTTGATATTCGTAGCTTCAAGGTTTTGTAAACCCTAACACTATTAAGAGTGTTCGTTTTATATTGAGGCTGAAAGTTTGATAAACTATTGTTATTAATCTTGTTCTTTACTGTTTTCATTAGAATTCTTCTTAGTATCACAGACTAGATTCCGCATAGTCTTTGATATATTCAATCAAAGTTTCTACCATAGTTGTCTTGGATTTATTCAATACAACTAAGCGTTTTACAAGCTAAGAAAGATCTATTCAAATAGGATCAACAAGTGGTATCAAAGGTTGTTGTAAAACTTTGAATTAGAAGAAACAATCTACACATGCCAGATCTATTTGTTTGTGAAAACATAGAGGCAGTATCTTCACTAATGGTTTCTGCTGCAAAACTTCCAGTGCTCAATCCAGGTGAATTTGAGCTTTGGAAAATGAAGATAGAACAATACTTCCTAATGACAGATTATGCTCTTTGGGAAGTAATAGTAAATAGAGACTCACCTCTACCAAAAAGAACTGTTGATGGTGTTGAGCAAACATATCCTCCTATAACTGCCGAGGAGAAGTTAGCAAGGAAGAATGAATTAAAGGCAAGAGGTATACTATTGATGGCTCTTCCAAATGAACATCAAATAAAGTTAAATACCTACAAATGTGCCAAGACTCTGATGGAAGCCATAGAGAAAAGGTTTAGAGGTAATAAGGAGTCAAAGAAAACTCAGAAGACACTTCTAAAGCAACAATATGAGAATTTTAATGGATCAAGCTCAGAAGGACTTGATCAAACCTATGATAGGCTTCAAAAGCTTATCAGTTAGCTAGAGATTCTGGGTGAAACTATTTCCAAAAAGATATGAATCTGAAGTTTCTAAGAAGTCTCCCATCAGAATGGAAGACTCATACCTTGATCTGGAGGAACAAACCTAATTTAGACACCTTGAGCATGGATGACCTATATAACAATCTGAAGATTTATGAAACTAAAGTTAAAGGGTCATCAAGCTCAAACCAAAATTCACAAAATGTGGCTTTTGTGTCTTCCAATAACTCTGGCAGTTCCAATCAATCTTATGGTTCTAACTCTGCCAATACTGATAGTATGAGTGATGATGTGATCTATTCTTTCTTTGCAAACAAATCCAACAGTCTACAATTAAATGATGAGGACTTACAACAGATTGATGCTGATGACTTGGAAGAGATGGATCTAAAGTGGCAGATGGCTATGCTGACCATGAGAGCCAGAAGATTCCTAAATAAGACTAGAAGGAAGATTAGTGCCAATGGTTCTAAGACCATAAGGTTTAACACATCAAAGGTGGAATGCTATAACTGTCATAAAAGGGGTCACTTTGCAAGGAAGTGCAGGGCTCTAAGGGAGAACAGGAATAGAGAACCTGTAAGGAGGAATGTGACAGTGGAAACAACAGAGACAAAAGCTTTGGTGGCTCAAGATGGACTTGGGTATGACTGAAGTGACCAGGCTGAAGAAGGACCTACAAACTTTGCACTTATGGCATATACATCTTCATGCTCTTCAAGTTCTTCAAGCTCAGATTCTGAGGCATCTACTTGTTCTAAAGCATGTTTAAAATCTTATGAAACCCTCAAAGAACATTATAACAATCTGACAAAAGATTTTAATAAGTCTCAATTAAATGTAGGGCTTATAGAGCAGGTCTAGAATCTGTAGAGGCTAGGCTAGATGTGTATAAAAAGAATGAGGTTGTTTTTAAAGAGGACAAAAAGATTTTAAAACTTGATATTAAGTTGAGAGATAATACACTAACAGAGCTTAGAAAGAAATTTGAAAAAGCTGAAAAGGAAAGAGATGATTTAAAACTTACCTTAGAAATGTTTGGAAATTCATCTAAAAATCTAAGCAAACTGTTAGAGATTCAAGTAAGTGATAAGTTCAAGACTGGTGTGGGGTTTTATAGCCAAGTGTTTTATAGTCAGGTGAATGATAAGCACAAAACAGGTGAAGGGTATCATGCAGTTCCACCTCCCTATACCGGGAACTTCATGCCTCCTAAATCTAATTTGGTACTTGCTGATAAGGATGAATATGTTTTTAGTGAGTCAAGTATACCTGATGTTGCAACAATTGAAGCTAAGACTAGTGTGTCAAAACCTAAGTATGTTAGTGAACCACTTATTGATGATTAGATATCTGACAGTGAGGATGAGAATGAGACCGAGTTTAAGACTAAACAGAGAAAACCTAGTTTTGCTAAGGTAGAATTTGTTAAATCTAAAGAGCATGTAAAAAAACCTAGGGAGTTTGTTAAAGAGGTATAGAACAATAAGCAAGCTAAATACTCAAGGAAAAACAGTCAAAGTCCGAGAGGTAACCAGAGAAACTAGAATAATTTGATGACTCAGAAATTAGGAAGTAATTTTAAGTTTAAAAATAAGGCTTGCTATGTATGTGGCAGTTTTAACCATTTGATTAAAGATTGTAATTTCCATGAAAAGAAAATGGTGGAAAAACCTGTATAGAACAATGCTAGTAGGGTGAATCACCAAAATTCTCACAGATTGACTCACCCTCATCCAAAAAGAAATTTTGTTCCAAGAGCAGCATAATGAAATCTGGCCTTAAAACACTTAATACTGCTAGGCAAAACTCTTCAAGAGCAGCAGTATCAGTTAATACTGCCAGACCAATTAATACAACTTACCCAAAATCAACTGTGAACTGTACAAGGCCAGCATCAAATATTTTTAATAGAGCGCATTCACATGTTAGAAGGCCATTTAACATGTTTACATCAAATAAGAACAATAATCTCAATGAAAAAGTTAATACTGTTAAGGGAAATGTTACTACTGTTGGGCCAAAAGTAGTAGTAAGTGATGAGGCTAATGCTGTTAAGGCCTCAGCATGTTGGGTTTAGAGACCAAAGCAAAAAGTTTTTAACCATGTCTCCAAACACAATGGTGCATCAATGAACTTTAAAAGATTTAACTATGTTGATGCACAAGGCAGATCCAAGTCTGTAATGGCTTGGGTCCCCAAGAGAGCCTGATTCTCTTACTTTTTGTACAGGGCAATTCACAGCTAGAATTGCAGGAAAAATGAGTAATTGACAGTGGATGCTCTAGGTACATGACTGGAAATAAGTCCCACCTCTCAGATTATGAATAAATTAATAGTGGATTTGTTGCAATTAGAGGAGATCCCAAAGGAGGTAGAATCACTAGTAAAGGTAAAATCAGTACAGGTAAATTGGATTTTGAAGATGTGTACTTTGTTAAGGAGCTTAAGTTTAACCTTTTTAGTGTCTCACAAATGTGTGACAAGAAAAACAATGTTCTTTTTACAAACACTGAATGTGTTGTTTTGTCTCCTGACTTTAAGCTACTTGATGAAAATCATGTCTTGCTTAGAGTTCCTAGAACAGATAACATGTACAGTGTTGATTTAAAGAATATTGTTCCTTCAGGAGGTCTAATTTGTCTCTTTACAAAGGCCACATTAGATGAATATAATCTTTGGCATAGGAGGCTTGGGCATATAAATTTCAAAACTATGAACAAACTAGTGAGGAGAAACCTTGTAAGAGGTTTACCTTCAAATATTTTTGAAAATAACCATACATGTGTTGCTTGTTAGAAAGGAAAGCAACATAAAGCCTCTTGTAAGTCCAAGACTGTAAGCTCAACTAGCCAACCTTTACAAATGTTTCATATGGATTTGTTTTGGCCAACATTTTTAAAGAGTCTAATGAAAAAGATGTACTGCCTAGTTGTCACAAATGACTATAGTAGGTTTAGTTGGATTTTCTTTTTAGCCACTAAGGATGAAAGTAGTAAAATCCTTTAAACATTCATAATTGGCATAGAAAATCTAATAGACCTTAAGGTGAAAATAATTAGATGTGACAATGGGACTGAATTCAAGAATAAGGTCATGACTCAGTTTTGTGAAATGAAGGGTATTAAGTGGGAATTTAGTGTTGCTAGGACTCCACAACAAAATAGAGTAGCAGAAAGGAAAAATAGAACACTAATAGAGGCTGCTAGGACTATGCTAGCTGATTCAAAGTTACCTACTACCTTTTGGGATGAAGCAGTTAATATTGCTTGTTATATACAAAATAGGGTGTTAGTTATCAAGCCTCACAACAAGACCCCTTATGAACTTTTTCTAGGTAGAAAACCTGCCTTAAGCTTCATGAGACCATTTGGGTGTCCTGTTACAATCCTTAATACCATAGATCACCTAGGTAAGTTTGATGGAAAGGCTGATGAAGGGTTCTTTATAGGATACTCTACCAATAGCAAAGCATTCAGGGTATTCAACGGCAGAATTAGGATAGTAGAAGAGAACCTGCATGTCAAGTTTAGTGAAGAAACACCTAATATTGCAGGAAATGGACCTAATTGGCTTTTTGATATAGATGCTCTAACAAAATCTATGAATTATGAGCCAGTTGTTGCAGGGAATCAATCTAATGGTAGTGCAGGTACAAAAGCATGTGATGATGCAGGAAAAGCTAGAATGGAGACAGTACCTGGCAAAGATTACATACTGCTACCATTTTTGACTCGAGATCTATCATTCTCTTCTAGTTCAAAGGATTCTCCTAATGCTGGATTCAAACCATCAGAGGAGGAGGAAAAGAAGGATGCTAAAGATCTAGAGAATGAAGATAGTGAGATGCCAAATACAAAGGAGCCAAGAGTTAATCAAGAGCAGGATGCAAATGTCAATAGCACTAACAACATTAATACTGTTAGTCCAACTGTTAATACTGCTAGCATAAAAGATAATGTTGTTGATGAGAATATAGTCTATGGATGTATTGATGATCCAAATATGCCTAATTTGGAAGAGATTATCTATTCTGATGATGATGAAGAAGTTGGTGCAGAGGCTGACATAAACAATTTGGCTACAACTGTGCCTGTCAGTCCTATTCCAACTACAAGAGTTCACAAGGATCATCCACTTGAACAAATCATTGGAGATATACATTCAGCACCTCAAACCAGAAGAATGACAAAGAGTGTGACTGAACATGGTATGTTTAGTTCAAGGCAAAAGAGAATCAACCATAAAGATTTTTAGAATTATCTGTTTGCTTATTTTCTATCACAAGTAAAAACCAAAAAGGTGATTCAAGCTTTGACAGATCCAAGCTGGATAGAAGCAATGCAGGATGAGCTTCTATAGTTTAAATTACAAAAGGTTTGGACTTTGGTTGATTTACCATATGGCAAGAGGGCCATTGGTACTAAATGGGTGTACAGAAACAAGAAAGATGATAGAGGTATTGTGGTTAGAAACAAGGCAAGGCTGGTAGCACAGGGTTACACTCAAGAGGAGGGTATAGATTATGATGAAGTTTTTGCTCCAGTTGCTAGGATTGAAGAAATTAAGCTTTTCTTAGCCTATGCCTCATTCATGAACTTCATTGTTTATCAGATGGATGTGAAGAGTGCATTTTTGTATGGCACAATTGAAGAAGAGGTTTATGTTTGCCAACCTTCAGGGTTTGAAGATCCAGAGTTCCCTAACAAAGTTTACAAGGTAGAAAAGGCTTTATATGGTTTACATCAAGCTCCTAGAGCCTGGTATGAGACCTTATCTACCTATTTATTGGAAAATGGATTTAGAAGAGGGACTATAGACAAGACTTTGTTTATCAAGAAGTACAAAGGTGATATCTTGTTAGTACATGTGTATGTAGATGACATCATCTTTGGGTCTACTAAAAAGTCTTTATGTATTGAGTTTAAACAGATGATGCACAAGAGATTCCATACGAGTTCTATGGGGGAGCTCACTTTCTTCTTAGGGTTGGAGGTAAAACAAAAAGATGATGGAATCTTCATTAGCCAAGACAAATATGTGGCTGATATTTTGAAGAAGTTTTGATTTTGTCATTGTGAAGACAGCAAGCACTCCCATGGAGACTAACAAAGCATTACTCAAGGATGAAGAAGCTGCAGATGTGGATGTTCATTTATACAGATCAATGATTGGATCATTGATGTACCTAACAGCTTCTAGACCTGACATAATGTTTGCTATTTGTGCTTGTGCAAGGTTTCAAGTTACACCAAAGACTTCACATCTTTATGTTGTGAATAGAATCTTTAGATACTTAAAAGGTCATCCTAAATTGGGCCTTTGGTATCCTAGAGATTCACCATTTGACTTGGGGCTTTTTCTGATAGTAATTATGCTGGTGCTAGCTTAGACAGGAAATCAACAACAGGAGGTTGTCAATTTCTTTGGTAAAAGGTTAATTTCATGGCAATGTAAAAAGCAGACTATAGTTGCAAACTCTACTACTGAAGCAGAGTATGTGTTGCTGCTTATTGTATGGGTAGGGTGTTATGGATCCAAAATCAAATGCTTGATTAGGGTACAACTTCATGAAACACCAAGATCCACATTAATAATTGAACAGCACCATTTGTATTGTGACAGAATCAGTGTTTCCTCTAAAAACCAAGCACATTGAAATAAAGGCACCATTTCATCAGATATTTATTATAGAAGAAGTTGATTCAAGTGATCAAGATTAACAGACCACAATGTTGCAGTTTTCATAAAGGCATTTGATTGTTAGCCAGGTTTTACTTTCTGATTGCTGGCATTTGATATACTTAAAGCTATGAAGTAATTGTTGGAGGGGGTTAATTAAGTGTGGATGAACGGAAATGTAAACATTCAGCTAGAAGATGTATATGAGGGCCGGAAACCACTGATCCCCAACACTCACATTTCACATTCTGCTCAACTCTCTAATTTGAACCAGTCATGTTCTATCACAATTTTACCCAAAAAAACTCAAAAACCTAGGAAAGCCAAAAGGACCACTAAGATATCTTAGTCTAGTGGACCTATTCACCTTGTTGTAGATGAGACTATCTATAAGGACGTGGGAAAGACGGTATGGTAAGGAAGGGCTGCTGCCCAATACTGATTCTTAGCTAAGAAGCAGAGTCAGGGGAATAGTGGTAAATAATAGGACCCCAATCTATGTCAACAATTAATGATATCTTCCTTCAGGGAATAATTCAAGGTAGTAGTCCCAGTGCCAATGATACCATATTGGGGCGTGCGAAGAAGCTCAAATTAGGTTAGGAGGCTGCATTTAAACGTCCAATGATTCATCCTCTCTCAAGAGTTAACTCATATGGAATCTTAGTGGGATGAGGACAGGCATGAACTAATGGAATTGATGGAACATTATACAAAACTGTCTGAATTGGTGAGCTTAAAAGAATAGAGAGATTTGTGAAATAAAAACAGATAAACTGATTAAGTGAGCAAAAGAAATGAGAGATATAGTGAACTGAAAAATAGAAAGAGAGATGTGTGATATAATAAAACGATAGAGTGAATTGGGAGAAAAAGAAATGAGAGATATAGTGAGATTTAAAAACAAGAAAGAGAGCTTGTGAGAATCAAAATTGATGATGAAAATGCTTTTTGGAAAGAAATTAGGGTTAATACTAGTGTCTTAAAGTTAATGCTGCTCAGCTTAAAACTTAATGCCACTAAGCTTAAGTTAATGTTGTTAGACTTAATTTACTGATGCATGTATTAGTTTATGCTGTTAGACATTCACTTACTACTGTTAGGCATAAGTTAATGCTACCATGCATAACTTTCTACTGCTAGGTTAGTTAATACTGTTAGGTTTAACTTAATGCTGCCAGTTCAAGTTAATGTTGTTGAGGGTGAGTTCATAAATACTTTGATTAAGGGTTTCAATCACTCATTCGTTCGATTTTGCACCTTGTTATCCTCTCTAATCATAAACCCTAGCTCACAATTTTCATCTTTAATCATCCAATACCCATCACAATGTCGAGGATCCCCAAGTTTGGCTGAAGTGAAAACTCACAATTTAGTTGTGTTTTTGGAAAAATCCAAATAAAGTAATGGGTTTGAGGAAATTATTGATTTTCTAAAAGCTCTAGTTAGGTCCCATATTTGCGTTAACATCAAATCACAACCATTTACTACCTGATTGAACAGTTTATGGAATTCTGCTAATCGTCAATACAGTTTAATGGGGAAACGACAGATACAGCTCCTAGTAGACAAGAAAGGTAATCATCTCTGAGTTAAGTATAAGGAGTGATATGTAAGTTGGATGAGGCTGAGGAACATATTGTCAATCACTGCTACCATTTTTGCCGAATTGCGGTAGAATGGAGGTATGAAAATCTGTACTCAAAAGCTTACAATTCTATAAAGCTTATTTCTCATCCCAATGAAAATTTCTCATCCATACCATACTGCAATGCCCTTAGTGCTAAGACTACATCCTGGAATGAATTTAGTAGCACTATGGCATCTGCTATCATATGTCTTGCCACAAACCAAAAATTCAACCTTTCCAAGTACATTTTTGACAATATGGTGAAGAACTTGGATGGTGGGGTAAAATTTCTCATGTACCCAAGATTTGTGCAAGTCTTCCTGGACAAACAAGTAGAGGGAAATGTCCAAGCACAAAGGGGTTTATGTTACACTTCCCACACCAAGAATGTGTTTGCTAACATGAAGAGACCATGCAAGGGTTTTTCTGGAAGGGTTACACCACTATTCTCCATAATTATGGTACAAGCTACAGAAGACATGGGTGCAGATTCAGCTACTCCTACTGATTCATTCCACACCCATTATCACTTAACCATCATCTCCAAAAACCTCAAAGTAAAACAACAAAGAAGGAAAACAAAGGTAAGGATAGTGCTCCTACGAGCCTTACCTACTAAGAGGAACTACTTCTTGAGGAAACATGTCTCTACCCCTTCTTATGATCCACCCTCAAGTGGTAAGGATAAGAATGCAACTTGCTGAATTGATGAGTTTGTGTACCAACCTATAGCAAGAAGGTCCTTGATTTGGAGAGAAGAAACGCACAAGACTACTCAAGCAAATAGATTAATAATTTAAAGAAAGAGAGTCAAAGCAATTAGAAAAGAGAAGGAAGCTAGAACTTCAGGGTAAGAAGGTTAACCAAAGGTTTTTGGATTCCTCTAGCTGGGTAGAATCCTCTCTGATGTTAAGTTTGGGTGGCTCAGGAGGATGCATCCAAATAGCGGGGGAAAATTGAAGATCTTGATGCTGATGCAGAAGTAACTTTGGTAAATGAGACTCAAGAGATGAATGATGACAACCTGATGTTTGATACATGTGTGTTGGAAGAGCAAGAAATTGGGATTGAAAAGGTGGTTGAAGAGCCTGTAGTTAGTGTTGCTGAAGTAGTTACTACTGCCAGTGCCAGTGTTGAAATTCCAAATGATATTGACTCTGCTCAAACTATGTTTGAGATCAAAACATGCAAAGACCCCAGGCTGCTACTAACAGTTACATCTGTAGACCAAAGGGCTAAGGGAATTATATTTATGATCAGATAGAACATATATCTGCCACCCCCATCTACAAAAACATTTTCATCTTCACAATCTTAACTTACCAAGTGTACAAGTAAAGACAAGGCACAGGAAAAAATGATGGATCACGAAAGTACATAAAGAAGAAAGATCAAGTTGCTTGATGAGAATATGGCTAGAAATTTGAAGCTCAGTTGGCAAGCTTGAACTTATTGAAGAAGAGAGGGCTTAGAAGGCAAAAAGGAAGAAGATGAGCCAGCATAGCTTTTGATTAACTCATGGGATAACACACAAGCTATGATAGAGGCAGACTTTGAATTAGCTCAAAAGCTACAAACAGAAGAACAGGGAGAAATAACCATTAAAGAAAGATCAAGATTGTTTGTAGAGCTCATAAACAAAAAAATGAAACACTTTGCAAAGCTTAGAGCTGAAGAGATAAGAAGAAAGCCACCTACCAAAGCTTAAAAGAGAAATCAAATGTCCACCTATTTAAAGAATATGGTTGGATACAAACATAGTCAGTTGAAGAACAAAAGCTATGATGAAATCCAGAAGTTGTTTGATAAGGAAATGAAGAGGGAAAATACTTTCGTGGACATGAATTCAGAAGTAGTGAAAGGCAGTAAGACAAGAACAAAGGAAAGCTCTAAAAGAGCAGGGGATGAACTTGAATCTGATATGTCAAAGAAACAGAAGGTAGATGAGCAGGTAGAAGATAAAAAAGATGATCAAGGAAGAGCAAGAGATGTGAAAAGGCATATTGATGTTGTTAAAAGATGATGAAGGTTAGCAATTGCTGTTATACCTCTAAACTATAAGCCTCCAGTGATTGTTGAATAACCAATTGTGATAAAGATGGAAGGATGGAATACTTTAAATTGATAAGGGCTGATGGAAGCTCAAAAAGGTATTCATCAATGATAAGGATGCTTCAGGGTATTGATAGAGATGATTGGGAGACCCTCTAGAAGTTGGTTAAAGCCAAACATAAGAATACATGGCCAGAGGAGGACTATGAAAGAGTGTTATAGGGTGATTTTTAAACCTGACATAAAAAGTGAAGTATGGAGAAATCTACAAGGATACAAAGTGACTGTTTAGAAGTTGTTTGATAGTTGTGGAGTGCACTTTCTAAGGTTTAGAGATCTACATATCTTTATGTTGGTTGATAAAAGATATCCCCTTACACAAATAACAATCTCAAACATGCTGAACAAGAAGCTTTAAGCTGATAGTTGGAATAAGATGTGTTATCAACTACTCAAGCTCATGACAAAGCAAGAAAAGGGTTAATGAAGTGTTTGAATGCATCCTCCTGGTGATGGGTATAGACACTTTTTTTTTTTTATTGAAAACTTGAAGATTCAGAAGATGAACATCAAGTTTAGGGGAGGATTGCTGGGTTTAAAAGACTTCAAGATGATTCTTAGAGTTACTATTGCTCAGGTATATATTAGTGTTGTCAAGAATAACTTACTGCTGCTGGTAATACTAATGAAAATTATGCTAAGTAGTTAGTACTGGTAGTATAAAGTTACTACTGCTAGTTACTACTGTTAGTATAATTAGTATTGTTAGTATAAAGTTACTGCTGCTAGTAGAAGTTAAGACTGCTCAGAGATAAAGACTGAAAATATACTAAGTAGTTACTACTGCTAGTACTAAAGTTAGTACTGCTAGTGTATGTTAGTACTGCTAGAGTAAACTTCTAAGTAGTTAATGCTGCTTGTGCTCAGTTACAACTGCTGAGTAATTACAACTGCTGGAAGGATTAATGCTGTCAGATATGAGATTAAAGACATATCAAAGAAGAGATAAAGGTTGATTGAAGAACAAAAATACTTATGAAGATAAGTATTAATTATTTTGTATAAAGTAGATATGTATAAACTTATTTGTTTAAGAGATTATGTTTACTTATAGAAAAGATCATAATCACTTGACGCGTTTTGTAAGCTCATTAGGGTTTCTATGGTGTATAAAAGGAACCCTACGGCATAGATCTAGATATCAGTTTTCATATTAGTATTCTTAGTTTGCATAGCAATCATAGTTAGTATTTTGTAACTCAAAATAGTATTCAATATATTAAAAGTTTAGTAAAGATCTTGTTTTTACTGTTTCATTGTTCTTCTTAGTGTTGCAACTAGATTCCGCATAGTTTATGATATTCTCAATCTTAGTTTCTACTATAATTGTCTTAGATCTATCCAATATAACTAAGCTTTAACAAGCTAAGTAAGATCTGTTCATAAGGGATCAACATTGTGTATTGAATTGGTATTTGTTTCCACCAAACCCGTGCCAGTCTCTCAGGCTGAATACCCTCATATTATTAGACAACGTACATAGCATAGGTTTAACCGGCAAATAAACTAATTAACATACTGATAGAATATAGGATTAATTTTCCACTCTTAGTGTTCGACACCTTACTTACCGCGAATCATCTTGGGACCGGGTACACTGCTCGTTAAAGTGTTGTTTTAGGTTTGTCGGCTAAATATAAATTTAAAACTTGATAATCAAATAATTGACCCTACACGACAGCACATCAGGTTTTTGGCGCCGTTGCCGGGGAGTGAAATAATTAAACCTTATTCTTATCAGTATTTCTAACCTTTAATTAAATTAATTTAGTGTAATCTAATTATTTAAATTCTGTTTGTATTTATTCGCATTGTGTGTTTAAATTGTTTGTTTAAATTCTCGCATTTAATTGTTTTTGAATAGTATTCTGTTCTGACTGATCACCTGATACGCCGTATCCACCAGTTGGATACGACGTATCAAACCTTCTGATCAGGACAGCGTATTGAGTTTCACAGTCTAAACGGCGTATCTGTTTTCCAAACAATACGGCGTATTCCGTGAACTCTATACGGCGTACTGACATTCAACAGACCTATACGGCGTATTCAAACCAATTGAATATGGCGTATTTGTCATCTGATACAGTAACAGTAGCAATTTTTTTTGTTAACGATTTCCTGTTTTATGTGATCCCTTCCCCAAGGGCACACCCTACGGATCATTTGTGCTTAATTACAGGAAACTGTTGACAAAGAAACCATCATGGAGGAACCAAACAACTACATTACTGCTACCCGAAAGAATTTCGTCTTAATTGACAAAAACGAGGAGAATGTTGGAAAAATGTATCATTGGATAATACATGGAACATTCTAGTGAAGATACTCAATGATTGCTTTTAATAGGAATGATGTGGGAATGGAGAAATAACGGCATACGGAACACATTAATAAATTTCTCGAACATTGTGGGCGATCAAATCATGGGATTGACTCAAAGACCGATTCAGGTAGTATTCTCCTTGTTTCATCGTAAGTGTGCATATGAATGGTTCACAAAGGAGTGTATAAGCTCAATCACTACCTGGGATAACATGCTTAAAAAGTTCATCCTAAAAATCCACCATCTTTCTGATCACAATGAAGAAGAAATCGAGGAGGACGACAACCCCCAACGAAATGGATAATGTTCCTAAAATCTTTAGGATTGAAGGAAACCTATTTGACTTTGAAACAACCTTGTGCGAGGCATACCACGAATTCAGCTGCTTCCTAAATATTGACATCGATCTATTCACTTATGATATCCAAAACTTCAAAACTTATGATGAATATAAACAAGAGTTGAATGATGACGAAGCAAAGGGTACTAAAAAACCGTGGTCAGAAAATGGGGTACCATACCAGCTATGTGATCATATATGCGAACCCTATCGCTTTAAGAATGAAGGAACTAAATGGCCCACATGTACATCTGACATAGATGGTTTTCTGTTAATGGTGGGGAAATACGAGACCTTTTTTCAAGATCACAAGTGGTATGATGAACTAGCTGATGGGAAGCTAAAGTATGAAACCTTAGCACTTAGGGCTAAAATAGAAGGATCATGGGGAGACGCGACTCCTGGGGTGGTAAAGTTCTGCAAATGGTTGAAGAGTTGCCTTGAAAACTTCCATGAGCTAGAATATAAAGTACTGGTAAAACTACAAGAGTGTTGGTGGAAAATGAATGCTCACAAGATCGCTCCATTTACTCGTATGGAAAATTTCGGACGAGGACCATATGCGAATATGAAAAAACCCGAATGGCAAACTATCCTTTATACTTGACATCAACGGTACTTTTGAAGGGATTATAAAGCATGCAAAACTACGAGGGTTGTATTCAATAAATTAGAACATATGAGTGACTCCAATTCCTGAACCATCAATTGCCAAGATCAAGAGATTCGAGTCGACGATGTATCATTAATGATGACGAGGTAGTAATTACCATAAAGAGTCCTGAATACCTCATAACCCTTCAAGGATAGTCTCGATGCTTCCGAGAAAACTTTTAAATCTCATTAATGAAGGTGGGTCGTAACTAACCACTAGAAGAGAAAAGAGAAGAAAGGAAAAAATAAGGTCGACTTTTTAAAGACCCAGCTGAACAAACGTGCTTGCGGGTAGCTACCCGGTCATTTTACTTGTTTGTCGCATTTGTAATTATTTGTTGCAGTGTCTGTCTTCTAGGACCACTCTATTCGGCGTAGCGAACCTCTGGATACGGGTATTGTCGCTGTCGGACGTTATCAGTTTTTTTAAATACTTAATATTTAATTTCCAGGTTAATTTAATTTTTCTGCTAGGAACAATACGGCGTATCCTAGGGTTTGGGATACGGCGTATTGATCCCTGTATAGTTGTGTGTTTAATTGGTTTCTTGTACTATTGTAGCGAGATAGAATTTGCACTTGTCTTCTAATCTTTTATACATGACCTTGCTGAAACTTGATATGGTATATGCTAAAAAAAAGACATGTGTTGAACTTATCCGGGCATGCTGAAGATCATAGTCAACACACTTTTTGCTCTAGGATCATCTTGGAGGAAATATCACGAGCAAAACATAAGGGAGTTTTCCATTCTAATTCTATTTTCCCTTATTATTTATTGTTTTATCTATACAACGAGGACGTTGTATAATATAAGTGGGGGGGTGGAGAATTAAACGTACTTGTCTTCTTTTTACAAAAATAAACAGAATGTGCGAGCTTATAAAGTGCTTAATAACAGCCAAAATTAAAAAAATCCAGCATAAATAATCCACTAGTTACATTACTAGCGCACATATAAACCCTTGATCATATTGTGAGAATTAAGGCCCTATTCGTTTCAGCTGGATACTCTAAAATTCCACTAAAATTATGAGTATGTCGGTGTGGTTAGGGGACTTAGAACTTGGCTGGTCATATCACTCGAGACCCAATGATTAGTATATGGATTAAATGGATGAAACTTGTTCTACTGATAATTTTCTAGGATTTTTACAAAATAGCCTACATATCATAAAATTACTATCCACGCTGGATAGTTTAAGTCTGTGTAACCCTTGATTAGTACTTCTTTTTAGAGTAAATCCCCTAGAACAAACTGTTGCAGCCATTCCTTTCTTTTTCTACCTATTATATGTTTTGTTACTCCTTTGACCTTAGCTACCGTGTAGATTAAGCAATTTCCCAATGTTGTTGATAGTTGTTTTCGTTGTAAAGTTTGTATTCCCTTTTGTCAAGGTGAAATTTTTCTATCTTTAATCGGTCGGAAAATTGCACAATGCGATGGATTAACTTATGTAGCTCGTAAACTTTCGCTACTTTGGGATTATGAATCATGTCCCGAAGTAAGAAGTTTTACAGGGAAAAAGATTATCCGGATGAATTTATGATAGATGATGACGGTGAAACCAACCGAGATTCTATGATGTTTGTTAAAAAAAGGAAGAAAAATAGGTCGGTTTCAAATAGACGTTTATCCGAAGGGACGCTTGGAAGGATGATTATTGTTGATACGTTACAAAAATCAATGATTGTAAAAAGTCTTTGATAAAAAGGTGGTCGATATCACCACTTATGTAAAAGTATGTAAGAGCGGTATGATGTAAAGGGAAGAGTTGACATTATGGAACACCAAACTTAGGTCTTGTCTTTTTCATTTCTGTGATCGGCGTTTTCTATTGTCTATTATGTTCGAGTATCTGTCATGGAATCGGCTTCTGGGGGAGTGTGGGGAGTTACTAGCAATCATTCCTTAATTTGTTGGCTTAATCTATTTGTTTGTGAATTTTATTAATCACCCACTCTTACTCCTTTTCCTACCTAGCACACTAACTTCCCCCCCATTAGTGTCTACTCGAACAAGGACTTGTTTGAGCATGCATGTCTATTCTGTCGTTACGGCCTGTATGCATGTCTCACTGCCTGTTGGGATGACGAACTTTTGGTGATAAGTTAAAGCGTTCCCCCTTCCTTTACAATCTTCATCTACGCCTTGGTTAAATACGAACAGGGATGTGTTCGGATTGTATATGTCTATTATGTCATTACGGCCGTGTATGTATGATACAGCTGCCTTGTTGGTGTGGTACTTATGGTGAAGGATTGTTGAATGATTAACCGTAAGCCTTCTTAACCCAATTTAGCTTTTGACTTGTTCTTCTTTAGCTTTAGCGGTGGAGATATGTATCCTTGCCAAGCTTATGATACGAAGCTAATCACGACTGAGCAATTGAGCGTGAATTCTTATAATGTTTCACCCTAGATTAGTTGAGTGATCTGAGTGTTTTCATTTATATATTTAGTTTTGGGAGCTTGGTTATGTACAAGTGATTAGGACAAAACGATACTTAAACAAAAAATCCTCAACTTCGGTTAGGACACATTTTCATAAACCGAAACTTTTTCTAAACTCTACTTGAGGACAAGTAGGGTTCATATGGGGGGATATTTGATGACATCAAATAACGTCACTTTATTATATCATTTATCCCGTCTATTTTGCCCACTTTTTATATATTTTGCATTTATTTGGTAATTAATTGGCTTCAAAGTTGATAAATGCAGTAATTCAGGAGTGTTTTGTGAAGACGAGCTAAAAGGTGCATAATTTGGAGCTAAAACAAAGATATTTGAAGATTGCTGAAATTTCACCAATACGCCATATCCAACTAAAGAGATACGGCGTGATCTGGCGCAAGATCTTACAAAGAAAACGCGTTTGACCAATTCCCAATACGGCGTATTCACTCGGTCTACATACGCCGTATCCATAAAGATAACTATTCAAAGATACAGTAAATCAAGTAAATTGGGGATAATATCAAAGATTTATTACAAACGTAGCGCGCACTCTAAGGAATCCAGCCCAATACGCCGTATCGACCTGCTGAGATACGGCGTATCGAGTCTTTTTCAGACACTATAAATAGAAGACTCAAAAAACAAGTTTTCAGTGGGCAATATCAATATTCTTTATACCTATACCACTCAAAGATGTATTTTAGAAGAGTAGGATCATGCCACAAGGTCAAGCATTGATCACGGAATCCATAGACGACATCATCTAATTTGTACTTTTAATCTTGCGATTTTTAATCTGTTTGATTACGCTGTATAATTACATGGATTGTGGGTAATACCTTCGGGTATTAGGCCTCTTAATGAAAGTTCAATGTTTGATTTGTTTTAAAAAATCGATTTACTTAAGTTATCATGATTTGTTTGATTTTGTTTATCACCTATATTGTTTATGTGTTTTAGATATGAGTCCTTATCATTCATGTGGATTACGTGATACGGACCAAGTAATCTTGATACTGGGATAGCTCTCCATATCTGTCGTTTCTTTGTTGACCAATAGGATCACAAAATAACGCTCTGTCTTTGTCTTTTGAATTACGAGCTTAGTTGGACGTTAGGCTGACCCGTTTATGTTTCAGCATCATGCTCTTAATTTACTGATAAAGATTGGAATAGTGGATACCCAGTATATAAAATCACCATTCAAACAATAAGGGGTAAAGTCCATTAGGCTCTGGTATTTAACAGGTAGCACACTTGTAGCCTCAAATTATTAAGTCGTCGACAATGAAACTCGTGGTCTTTAATTTATTAGTCGTTGAATCTTGGGCTAGGATGGGTAAGTCGGCGCCTCGTTGATTTAAACTATTTATTGTATACGTTGCTGGGCTAAAGCACAAAACCTGAGCGACCCAACAATACTACACCTAGGCGTCACCCTAGGTTAGTAAGAAAGTATAAATACCCCTCTCCACTCTTGGAGAGGGTGTTGGTCTCATTTTGTATTTTTCACAAGGTAATCAACCATCTCATTTTTTCTCTCTACTCTCTCTCTCTCTAGTCTCTCTCTCTAAAATTATTTCTTTATCTTCTCATCTTATTTTTCTTATTCAAGTATGAAGTGAAGGGGTTTCGGGTTACCGACATTTAGTATCAAGAGCCTAGGGGATAACAAGTTGTGTTCGTGTGGTTTAGCATTTTTTTTTGTTCGAATTTTTTTTTCATTTAAAAGTGATTTTAATCTTTCTTTCCATTCAAGGTTTTATCTTGTCTAAGGATTATAAGGTATTAAGATTCATTTTTAAATTTGTTAGTTTTAATTTTCGTGTTTTTATCATTCTCGGTAAAATTTGAAAGAAAAAAAAGAACATCGAGTTTGTTATTTAGATAAAATAGTACACCGAATTTGTGTATTTTATTCCGAATTTGCTTAGAATTTGCAAAAAAGTGTGTTTTAGGATTTCACTTCATTCTCGGTAATTCGCATAAGAGTTGTAATAGTGCACACATTTTTCGGTTTTATCGAAAAGTGTGTTTTAGGATTTCAGTGCATTCTCGGTAATTCGCATAAGAGTTGTAATAGTGCACACATTTTTTGGTTTTATCGAAAAGTGTATTTTAGAATTTCATTTCATTCTCGGAAGTTAGCATAAAAGTTGTAATAACTACACAATTTCTCGGTTTTATCGAGTTTTATGTTAGGAGTATTATTATCGGATTTTGTAATAGGCACATTGTTAGAAAATTTCCATTTTGTAAACTGTCGAATTTGATACGAGACTAAGTCGGGAATAACTACGAGTTTTGCTTTGTCCGAAGAAGAACCTTCCAGTTTGCTCGATCCGATAGTTTACCGAAGTTTGTTTCCAAGTTTTATTACCGAAATTTGCTTTACGATTTTAGTTCACCGATTTCTTGTACCAAATTTGGTACCAGATTTGTTTAATCAAATTTGTAAATCGAACCTGTAACATCAAGACAAAACCACAACACAACTTTATCATCTTAAGATCCTACAAATCATTTTCACTTCATAATTTAACATATCATTCATCATGACAACTCCAATCACAACTTCCACAACCGATAGTCAAATGCATAACAACATAATGGCAGCTGTTTCAAGGGATCGTCCACCAATGCTTGCACGGAAGAATATGCACAATGGATCACGGTTCTTACGATACATTGATACAAGACCAAATGGTGATGCCTTACGGAAGTGCATTCTCAAAGGTCCATACACTCCAACGATTGTCACAACACCAGTTGTTCCTGCAATAGAGGATTCTCTAGCAGTTCCTGAACAAACAACAGTCGAGACAGTTATGAATATGACTCCTGAGAACAGAGCTCATTTTGAATCAGAAAAAGAAGCGATTCATTTGATATTGACTGGAATTGGAGATGAAATATACTCAACTGTTAATGCATGTCAGACAGTGGGAAGCCATCGAAAGGCTACAACAAGGTGAATCACTCAATATTCAAGATGTCAAGACAAACTTATTTTGGGAGTTTGGTCAATTCACCTCTCACGATGGAGAAACAATTGAGTCTTACTACACAAGATTCTACAAGATGATGAATGAAATGATCAGAAACAATTTGACAGTTGCTACGAAGACAAGTCCAATGTTACAATTTCTTCAACAACTTCAACCAGAATGGTCAAGATTTGTAACAATTGTCAAGCAACAACACAAGTTGGATGAAGTTTCATACCATAAGCTCTTTGACATTCTGAAACAATACCAAAAGGAAGTTAATGAACTCCGTGCTGAAAGAATGGCCAAGAATGCTAACCCATTTGCACTTGTAGCTATGCCTCAAACACTTCAAGACCCTTTAGTACCAAACATCAAAACTCACAATCATACGCTTCCAACATCAAAAGCTTCATTCCATAACCTGATCTCATTGCAAACTACCAATGATACAAAGGCAAAGAGATAGCCAAACCATTCACACCACATCTGACGTAGTCAGCTCTTTGAGAGACATTGATCCTGAACCAAGCTTAGAAGGATAAAAGACATGCAGAAAAATTTGGCTCTATTGCAAACGTACTTTAAGACACTCTACAAACTACCTAACAACAAACCTCACGAAGACTTCCTCAAACACCAGAAACAAGAATGTTGGATACTACTCAAGGTTCAATAATGACAATCAGATGGACAGTTTGGGAATCCATGAGGGCCAGTTGAATGTTGTTAGGGCTAGGTAAAAGTAGCTAGAGAAACTGTAGGTGGTCAAGTAGTGCAACAGTCTGGGATACAGTGTTTTAACTGCAAGGAATTTGGTCACTTTGCTAAGAAATGCAGAAAGCCAAAACGGGTTAAAGACTCCACGTATCACAAGGAAAAGATGTTGCTGTGTAAACAAACTGAGAAAGGTGTACAATTTCAAGCAAAGCAATCTGATTGGCTAGCAGTCACGGATGAAGAAATTGATGAACAAGAATTGGAAGCACATTACAGTTACATGGAAAAGATCCAGGAGGTTCCTAATGCAGACTCAGGCACTGACTCTGAGCCATTGGAACAGGTACAATACGATATTGACGATAATGTGTCTACCAATGACATATAACATTTTGAGCAATCTGATAATCCTTAGTTAAAAACACATGGCAGTGGAATACGGGCGATAGTAATGTTCATTCTAACTCCCCAGATATGTGTGATTATGCCTATTCAGGATGACCAAAATGATGTAGAA
The DNA here is from genome assembly GCA_026074375.1 of Tanacetum coccineum. Taxonomy (NCBI): domain Eukaryota; kingdom Viridiplantae; phylum Streptophyta; class Magnoliopsida; order Asterales; family Asteraceae; genus Tanacetum; species Tanacetum coccineum. The sequence goes on from BQNB010012314.1 coordinate 54,101, forward strand.
TGTGATGATGAGCGTGTTTGCCACTTGCTAATTTAATTGCAAATTTAAAACTTGATGTCGATGAAAATAAAAAGATTCAAAAGCAATTAAAAAAAGCAAATGCAACATTGACTCAAGAATTAACTGAGTGCAAATCTATTCTTGCGAAAACTAGTAGAACTCTAGGGGAATCTAATAGTATGCGGGATAGTTGCTTAGTTGGACTTCAAAATAAACAGACTAAGTTTGAGAGGTACAAGGCCTTTAACGATCGTACAGTTGACTAGGACAAACTTGAACGTAAGTTAAATGAAACTCTAGGATTATTAGCTCAAAAAGAAATTGACATAAAAGAAGGTTTAAAAGTATGTCAAGAGAAACATGATGTTTAACTTAACGTTTTACGATTTAAAGCAAATGCGTACAATACAAAAGATACATTGTGGATTTATTGACGACGTCAATGACCCTAAAATACGGGGTGTTATAGATATTGACAAAATGATTTCAATGGAAAACCAGTTAAAGTTTTTGAATGAAATTGTTTACAAACGGAGTCAATCAATCCAAACCATTCATATGTTAGCACCCAAATGCCCTACATTTAATGGAAGACCTACCTTTGCCAATCCAAGGTACCTCAAAAAGGCTCAGAATGAGATACCATGTTTGTATGCGATCCCACATGACCAATCTGATCCTGCAAACAGACTCGTCCCCGATCGGGAAGAGACTCTGACTCTTGATAACGAGAGTCGATCAAAATTGAATAAAGACTTAGTGAAACCTTTTGACTACACAAAGTTAAATAGTCTTTATGAAATTAAATTTTCAAACCCCCGACTAAGCATTATGAAATTCAGTCGCACAGGCAAATGAAATAAGAAAGAAAATGTGGAGAAAATCATTTGTGAAAACAAAGCCAAAATATTTTTCAAAAAACATAGATTTCTTACCAGTGTCTAAATCAATAAGCAAAAGTAGACAAGCATATAATGTTTCATGACAAATAAACAGTTAATCAATCTGAAAGAAATGTCAATCAAGCATGGGTAAAACCATTAAACGACCCTTCTTCATCTTCGTAACCCAACTCGCAAGATATGGAAATCTAGTTAAGACATGTTTGTATCCCTTGCCCTTAAGACTCAAGAATGATAGTTTCGCTTTGTACATGAACTTAAGCAAGAAATGCATGCAGATTTATAAGTAATTAGTGAATCTCTGAAGATGAAACTTGATTGAACTTGATCTGATAAGGCAGAATCTTTCCAAACATGTTTTATGATATGCTTTTGCAAGAATGTGTGTCGAATGTTATGTGTTCTTATTTGCAATCTTCATCTGATTTAGATGAGATCACTGAATTACAATGCTTATATCTTCATAAAGTCAGGGAATGTGACTGTCTTGCATAAAAGCTTTCTGAACAAACTGAATTTGTAAGTAAAGAGATTTACACTGAGCTTTTATAGAGTTTTGCTAAATTAGAAAAACACTTAATTTCTCTTGAAATCGCTTTACAAGAATGTCAAGAACAACTGAAAAATGACACAGTTTGCAAAGAAAAGGCGTCAAATGTATTTCGAAAGGAACGTGAACAATATTGAAATACAAGATTTGAAATCTCACTGCAGACAGGAACTGCAATAAGTGAGTTAAAGAAACTCATTGAAAAATGCAAAGGAAAATCTGTGGACACTAAGTTTGATAAACCATCTGTTGTTCGACAACCAAATGCTCAAAGGATTCCAAAACCATCAGTTTTAGGAAAACCGGCTCCTTTTTCAGACTCTCTTGAGAGAAAATATTTTGCAAAGAAAAAGTCGGTTTTAAAAACTAAATAAGTCAGAGGGTTATCAAAACCAGTCCATACACAGAATTTGCCTCAATACAAGCCAAGTAGCTGTAAGAAACACATATGTGATTAGACCAGATGGTATCGAATTGCAAGTAGTTCCACACAAACTAGAGCACCTTAGTTGAATCAGGGACTTCTAGGAATTACTAATCCTCGGTATCTACATCTACAGAGTAGCTCACAAAAACTAATGGTTAGCAGACACAGCCTAGGAGCAATCAAATTGAAAGATAAGGTCGTGCCAAACACTAGTCATGTAAAGTTTAAGAAGACTAAAGTAGAAGAACACCCTAGTATTTCTAATCAAACAAAGTCTGTAACTGCGTGTAATGACAGTTTAAATTCTAGAACTTCGAATGTTAATGATGTTTGTGCTACTTGTGGAAAATGTGTGTTTAATTCGAATCATGATGCTTGTGTTTCTAAGTTTTTGAAAGACGTGAATGCTAGAACTAAGAAGCCTAATGTAGTGCCTATTAGTACTAGAAAACCCAAAAGTCAAGCGAACAAATCTGTTGCAACACCCCATAAGAAAACAGTTGCATCAGAATCCACTGTCATAAATTCAAAGAGTTACTATAGGATGTTGTATAAAAAGACTAATAGGAGTGGAAATGGTGGATAGCACAACAATGCCCATCAGCATATACATGGGTTCCTAAGATAAAAAATAAATGGGTACCTAAAGTTAGGAACGAAAGTGTGACTAAGAAAGTTAGTTTTTCCATAGATAATGTATCTAGGATAACTAATGTCTTAAAACTCACAAACACTTTAGGATCCAATTTGTCATGTATTCCATCGTCCTCTAATTCTCTTGCAGATTGTACAACTCATCCTATTCATTGTTGACTCTGGATGCACAAAGCACATGATGGGCAATCTATCTCTGTTGTGCAATTTTGTTGAAAAATACTTGGGTACCATTCATTTTGGCAATGATCAATTTGCTCTAATTCTTGGCTATAAAGATTTGGTTCAAGGAAATATCACAATCAAAAGGGTTTACTACGTCAAAGGTCTCAATCACAATCTTTTCTTGGTTGGTCAATTCTGTGATGCGGATTTGGAGGTTGCATTTTAGAAATCTACGTGTTTTGTTAGAGATCTTCAAGGAAATGACTTACTAACCGGTAATCGTAGAAATGATCTCTATACAATTTCTCTTCAAGAAACAACTTCATCAACTCCAATCTGTCTCATGGCTAAAGCATCACCAATTCAAGCATGGTTATGGCATCAAAGACTTTCTCATCTTAACTTTGACTACATCAACTTGCTTTCAAAGAAAGATGTTATGATTGGTTTACCAAAACTGAAGTATGTCAAGGATCAACTATGTTCCTATTGTGAAGTGAGTAAAGCAAAATGAAGCTCATTCAAGTCAAAGACTGTTCCAAGTTCAAAAGGACGGTTAAACTTGCTTCATATGGACTTATGTAGTCCAATGCAGGTTGCTAGCATAAATGGGAAGAAATATATTCTGGTAATTGTCGACGACTACTCCAGATACACTTGGACTCTCTTTCTACATTCCAAAGATGAAACACCAGAAGTTTTAAAAGACTTTCTCATAATGATCCAAAGAAATCTTCAAGCCCTAGTAATTTTTGTTCGCACTGACAGAGGCACTGAGTTCTTAAAGAAGACACTTAATGCATTCTTTAAAGAAGAAGGAATTGAGCATCAAACTTCTACTCCTCGAACACCTGAACAGAACGGCATTGTTGAAAGATGAAACCGCACTCTCGTTGAGGCTGCTCAAACGATGCTATCGGCTTCTAAACTTCCTTTATTCTTTTAGGCTGAAGCAGTTGCAACCACATGCTATACTCAAAACAGATCAATCATCATCCCAACTCATGAGAAAATGACATATCACATCATTAATGATAGAAAACCCTCAATTAAACACTTTCACATCTTTGGCTGCACTTGTTACCTAACCAGAGATTATGAGAACTTAGATAAGATGAAAGAAAAAGGGGATTCATGCATTTTGGTTGGATACTCCACTCAATCAAAGGGATATCATGTCTACAACAAGAGAACAAGGTTGATAGTTGAATCCATCCATCTCAGATTTGATGAGATCAAAGAGATGTTAGAGACGTCTGTTGCTAATGATACTTCAGGCCTCGTTCCCCAACGACAAAAGGTGTCAGATTATGACAACCCTGACCCCATACCAGAATTACAAAATGTTTCTCCTTTAGCAGATACAACAGTTCCATCACAACAAGAGTTGGATCTTCTTTTCAGTCCTTTGTACGATGAATTTTTCAATGATGGTACTTCTTGTGTCAACAAGTCTTCTTCTCCCACCTACAATTCTATTCAAAAAGATACACACCCTTCAACGAATATTCACCCTACATCAGAACCATCAACTCATACAAATGTTCATGATGAGGAAAACAACGATCATCAAGCAGAATTTACCAATCCTTTCTGTACACCGGTACAAGAACATGCTGAGTCTTCCTCATGTAATATTGGTAATTCAAATATGCATACCTTCAATCAACATCAAGATTCAGAATACCGATGGACAAAAGATCACCCGTTAACTCAAGTTCGTAGAAATCCATCCAAGCTAGTGCAAACAAGATGACAACTTGTAACAGATCCTGAAATGTGTATGTTCGCACTCACTGTGAGTATTGTTGAACCGAAAAACATTAAGGAAGCAATGGATGATTCTGCATGGATAGAAGCAATGCAGGAAGAACTTCATCAGTTTGACAGACTACAAGTCTGGGAACTCGTTGACAAACCTTTTGGCAAGAATGTAATCAAGCTAAAGTGGTTATGGAAAAACAAAAAGGATGAAGACCAAACTGTAATTCACAACAAAGCACGACTTGTAGCAAAGGGTTATGCTCAGGAAGAGGGTATTGATTTCGAAGAATCATTTGCTCCAGTTGCTCGCTTGGAGGCTGTCAGGATTTTTGTCGCATATGCTGCACACAAGTCTTTTCCAATTTATCAGATGGACGTGAAAACGGCATTTCTTAATGGTCCATTGAAGGAAGAGGTTTTTTTGCACAACCAGACGGATTCGTTGATCCTGATCATCCAGACAAAGTTTACCGTCTAAGGAAAGCTCTATATGGATTGAAACAAGCTCCGAGAGCCTGGTATGATGAACTCTCAAAATTCCTGATTTCCAAAGGTTTTACTAAAGGTATCATTGACCCGACCCTATTCACGATAAAATACGGGGAGGACATTCTACTGGTGCAAATTTACATTGATAAGATTATTTTTGGTTCCACAAACCCTAAATTTTCAAAACGTTTCAAAAAATTAATGCACGGTAGATTTGAGATGTCCTTAATGGGGGAAATGAAATTCTTTTTATGACTTCAGATCCACCAATCCCCACGCGGTATTTTTATCAATCAGGCCAAATATACTTTAGAGATTTTGAAAAAACATGGTATGCAAAAAGGACAAAGCATTGGTACACCAATGGCTACAAAACCTAAATTAGATGCAGACTTACGTGGTGAACCCGTAGACCAAACTGACTACCATAGCAAAATCGGGTCACTCATGTATCTGACATCTAGTAGACCAGACATAGTGCAAGCTGTATGTTATTGTGCAAGATATCAAGCAAGACCGACTGAAAAACACCTCAAAGAGGTTAAAAGGATCTTTCGATACTTAAGAGGTACCATTAACATGGGACTCTGGTATCCGAAGGGTTCTGGCTTTGAACTAACAGCTTTTTCAGATGTCGATCATGCCGGTTACGTTGATACTCGCAAAAGCACTTCTGGAGGAATACAGTTCCTAGGTGATAAGTTAGTCAGCTAGATGTCAAAGAAGCAAGACTGTACTGCAATGTCATCGGCAGAGGCTGAATACGTGGCGTTATCTGCAAGTTGTGCTCAAGTCATGTGGATGAGGACACAACTTCAAGATTATGGCTTCAACTACAACAAAATACCGTTGTATTGCGATTCTCAGTCAGCCATAGCAATCTCATGCAACCCCGTGCAGCACTCCCGTACCAAGCACATCCATACTCGGTATCATTTCATCAAGGAACAGGTTGAAAATGGTATAATTGAATTGTACTTTGTCAGAACTGAATACCAATTGGCTGATATGTTTACTAAAGCCTTATCCGAAGATAGGTTTTAGTATCTTGTCAGGCGAATTGGTATGAGATGTTTGACTCCAGCAGAACTGGAGGTTCTGACAAAAGAATCTGCTTGATACTTCATCAAACATCAACATGTACATATTTTTGAAAAAAGAAAAATACAAAAATATAAAATTTCAAAAAGAAAATACAAAATCAAAAAATCAGAAAATGTTTCAAAAAATATTCTTCTCGACATGTCTCTTGGAATCGATAACATTTACGTACCTAGAAATGTTGATTAATATCGACACGGGCGTGTAAATGAAGTTCGAACAGGAGTTTCAAATGCTTTCAAAACATGTCATTTCTAAGTTTTCTTAATGGCTTATGTGCAAATATCAGTACGTAACCCGGACTTCAAATAAAGGAAAGTTTATCTATAAAGATAACTTATCCTAACAACGAGAAATTCAACGTTTCTCGGTCTTGAGCTGTTCTTACAAGACATTCAAAGTTTTAAGCTCAAGAAAAAGGATAGTGTACGCATAAGTGCGCTTACTGATATTTGCTTAATTGTATACTAATTTACCCGGGATTTTGCCTAATAAAAGCTAAGAAAATGCCAAAAGAATAGAAAATGTGTGCTTTTATGTCCAATTGTGCAGGTAAGGATTGAAAAGACAAAAAGAAGCAAAAACGATCAAAAACCGACAAGAAACGGGAAAAAGACAAAGAGTCAAGAGCAAGACAAAGAAATCAGCCAGAAATCACAGCCGGATCAGCTCGACACAGTCAAAGATAGAAATAAAGAAAGTCAAAGGAATGAAGCCAAGGATCAATATTGACAAGTTTCAAAGTCAAAAGGCTTATTTGAAGTTTTAAAGTCAAAGGGGCTAAATTTGCCTAAAGTGAAAAGTTGATTATAAAGAAGAAAAAGAAGAAACAAAACGCAAGGGCTTAAAATGCCATTCTCGAAACTCCTTTTATGCTACACTTAGAGATAAGAAAGAAAGGGACTGTTTGTGCCAACACTCCAAAGTTTCAAATAATAAGCCCGGCTTATTCGCAACACCCCTAACCACCTAACAAACTTTCCCGCCTTTTTCCACCACAAACCCAACTTCGCCAATTCCACTCCCCGCTCCTTTATAAGCATTTAAACCTGCTCATACACC
>BQNB010012315.1:0-19693 GCA_026074375.1 Tanacetum coccineum
ATCATTCATTCATCATTCATCCATCATACATTCATCATCATAACCTTTAGATATCACCATTGTTAAAAATGCTTAAATGAAGCATTATTCTTTAAGCATTTCAAAATAAATAAATAAATAAATAAATAAATAAATAAGCATTTCTCTTTAATCATTTTAAAGAAGAACAAGCGTTATACTTGTGATATCATTCTTATTACGTGTTATCTTTTGTTGGTAGAATGCCTCTAAAAAGAGCATCAACAACGGAAGCACCAGCTATGACTCAAGATGCCATTAGAAAGTTAGTAGCTGATAGTGTCACCTCGGCTCTAGAAGCTCAAGCTGCGACAATGGCAAGTGCTAGTAATCCCGACAGGAACACCGGTCCTACTAGAACTCCTGTAGTGAAAACGGGAAACTACAAAGAGTTTATCAGCTGTCAACCTTTCTACTTTAATGGTACGGAAGGAGCAGTAGGTCTTATTCGCTGGTTTGAACAAACCTAATTAGTACCGCAGAGAATAAAGTAACATTTGCTACTGGTACTTTAACTGACGATGCCTTGTCCTGGTGGAATGCATATGCCCAGCCTATGGGAATAGAGCAAGCCAATCAAATCACCTGGACTGAGTTAAAAAGGCTTCTGACGAACAAGTATTGTCCCCGGACTGAGATCAGAAAGATGGAAGAAGAACTTTACAATCTGATTGTAAAGGGAAATGATCTTAAACCTTATGTTAGAAGATTCCAAGAATTAACGGTTCTATGTCCAAACATGGTGCCAAACAACGATAAACTCTTGGAAGCTTTCATCGGGGGACTACCTCGAAGCATTGAAGGAAATGTTACTGCCTCTAAACCTCAAACTTTAGAGGAAGCCATCAACATAGCCCAAAGGCTAATGGATCAAGTAACTAAGCATACTCCAATGCAAGTATCGAGTGACAACAAAAGAAAGTTTGACGACAGAAGAACTTTCAACAACAGCTCCCGCAGCAACAACAACTACCACAACACCAACAATCGCTACAACAATCGCCAAAACCGAAGGCAAGAAACTGGTAGAGCCTATGCTGTTACTCCATCAGAAAACAATAGGTATGCTGGAGACCTCCCTTTGTGCAAGAGATGCAATTTCCATCACACCGGACCTTGTACTGGCAAATGTAATATTTGCAACAAGGTGGGTCATTTGAGCAAGAACTGTCGAAGCAAAAGGCCAGCCACAGGAAGTAATCAAGTACCAGTGACAGTTGTATGTCATGCCTGTGGAGAAAAAGGGCATTATACAAATCAGTGCCAAAAAACCAACATCAATGCCCAGGGAAGAGCCTACATGCTGAGAAATAAGAATGCGCATCAAGACCCGAATGTAGTTACGGGTATGTTTCTTCTAAATCAACATTTAGTCAAAGTATTATTTTATTTTGGAGCTGATAGAAGCTTTATATCCATATCTCTTGCCTCTAAGCTAAATCTTCCGTCTATTACGATAGATACCTTTTATGATATCGAAATGGCCGACAGAAACTTAGTAAGCACAAACACCGTTATTAAAGGCTTCACTCTAATCATTCGAGGTGATCGAAGTAAAACTCAACTAAATCTCATACCCTGTATAAAAACCGAAAGGTATATATCTCGAGGTTGTCAAGTTTTCATGATTCAAGTAATGGAGAAGAAATCAGATGAGAAAAGACTAGAAGATATTCCCGTAGTCAAAGAATTTCCAGATGTTTTTCCTGAAGATCTACCTGGTCTCCCTCCCGTTTGCCAAGTAGAATTCCAAATCGACCTAATCCCCGGAGTAGCACCCATAGCTCGAACACCTTATAGATTAGCTCCTTCAGAAATGCAGGAGTTATCTAACCAACTTCAAGAACTAACCGACCGAGGTTTCATTCGACCAAGTACATCGCCTTGGGGAGCTCCTGTCTTATTTGTTAAAAAGAAAGACGGATCTTTCAGAATGTGTATCGATTACCGAGAGTTGAATAAACTTACCATAAAGAATCGTTATCCATTGCCCAGGATCGATGACTTATTTGATCAACTTTAAGGTTCAAGCGTTTACTCAAAAATCGACTTAAGATCAGGTTATCATCAACTAAGAGTAAGGGAAGAAGATATTCCTAAGAATGCTTTTAGAACAAGATACGGACACTATGAATTTCAAGTCATGCCATTTGGTTTAACAAATGCACCTGCTGTATTCATGGATCTCATGAATCGTGTGTGTAAACCCTATTTGGATAAATTCGTAATAGTGTTTATCGATGATATTCTTATCTATTCTCGTAACGAAGAAGAACATGCAAATCATCTCAAAATTATCTTGGAATTACTCTGAGAAGAGAAATTGTATGCCAAGTTCTCTAAATGTGATTTCTGGATTCATATCGTGCAATTTCTTGGTCATCTCATCGATAGTCAAGGACTTCATTGTAACAATTCATATTTTTGATCAATGTACGACGCTATTTAAATTCATTATTTATTTTATTTTCTCGTACGCGTTCGCTTTTAATTTTAATCGATACGTTAAATCGCGTAAACTAAAAATCAACAATCAACGTAAACGGGCACCAAACAAATTAAAGTTTATGTCAAGCCACCATTATATTATTTTTTTCAAAAGTAATAATTAACTTTTATATTTTATTTTTGTTGGTTACGTAAAGTATTTACGTTTCGCGATAAATTACGTTTAGGCATTTCCGGAACCACCAAAACTTTTCTACGCTTCAACAAATACCCATTTTTATACCCAATACCTAAAAGTTTTATTAAACTTTACCCAAATTATCATTGTTAGTCATATTGTACCTTAAATAAATCAACTACACACTACACTTTACAAATATTACATCTACACTTAACCTTTATACACTATAGCTTCAAGTAATGCATGAAATGAACACAAAATATCAAAGATATTTTTCCTAGCCATTTCCCTCCCCCTATTTCGTGTATAAGGCAGCCTAGGGAGACAAGGAGCACACTAAAACCTTACTAACTCATTGTACATCACTAGCTCATTAAAGAACCAAGACTATAACACATTTTGACCAAGACTATCCCCTAAAACCCTCCCCTTGTTTCCCTCCCCATGTTTCCCTTGGTCTTGGTCTTCAACAAGTGGTCTTGACTAACTCTTGGCATATATATACTAGCATACTAGAAGAGATAAAACATACATACACTCTCTTGACCAAAAATCAACACAAACTCTCTCTTTGGTGCTCTCTTTACCCACGGCAAACAAACCCCCCTTTACATAATCCATACAAATTTTTCTTCAACATATACAAGCCATCACACATCATTTCTAAGATATACTAAGGTGTTTGCAAGCCTTGGTTAACCATTTACAAGTATTGAAACAAAGAATGGAAGATTAGGGTTTCATTGATTTTAGGGTTTCTTTGATTTTGCAAGCTGGGGTTTGGTCTCTAAACAAGAGTTTAGACTTTGTTGTTCATCATATTGCATCACTATAAGGTTATCTATAAACCTTTATGTCTTTACTTTTATCATTTTTATGTGTTTACATGTTCTATATAACTAAATCACCATTTAGGGTTTTAAACATGTTAAATGGATAACTTACTTGTGGTTATGATTTTGAACACTTTTACATATGTTGTGTAGTTGATAATATCATGGAATAAAGGAATTATAAGTATGGTAACATGTTTGTTAAAGTATAAAAAGTTCAAGTATAAACTTGTAGTTAAAAAGTATATAAAAACAAAGTTATATAAATAAACCCCAAAAGATATATAGGGGCTGTTTTGGTTCATATTTTGTAACAGTTAGATTATACTTTATAAAGATAGTACGTCTCATGACGATTCCAAAAAGGTAAGAAACTCGAAAAACGGATTAATAACGAAAAAGATACGGTAAAAACAAGTTATACGTTAATAAACGGAGTCGTAAAAGAATTTTTATAAAAACTTTTTATAAAAATTATTCAAACAGCAAGTTTGGCATTTTTAACAAATTATACATATTTTTAGGATTCCAAAATGATAAGAATCGTAATTTTTCAATTAATAACGAACGAGTTATGAATTTCGCGAGTTTACGACAATTAATACTTTTATAAAACTATTTTTATAAAAGTTACTGTTCATGACAGAAATAATTATTTTTGTAAACCTCATAAATAAGTAGAACTTTCAATTACGAGAACGTGCTCGAAAGAATCACTAAAAACGGAGCTATAACGAATAAAATATGACGTTTACGGGTTTTACGATAATTAAAACTATAAAAATAACTTTATAACTGGTGTGAACAGTAAAAAGTACTGTTCATCAGAGGGTCAAAAATATGAAAATGTCAAATTATGATAACTCGTCCTAATACGAAAGCGTGGGCATAAGAAACGTCAAAATCGGACTTAAAACGCGAAAGTTACGCCAGTTTTACTAAAACGGTAATTATAAACGTTTTTACTTATTAAACACAATTTTACCAAAACAATTAGATGGTGATTGAACTATATAGACCTATATGTGGTATTAAGCAAAGTGCTATATTACTAGGGAGTTTCATAATGAGGCCTCTTCGGGGTGGCGTATCGACGAGTTGTTGGATTTACGATTTAAAGTGTCCTAGCTCCTCATACGTCACTACATGACCTCTTAATTATGATAGCCCGAACGATAGTATGATGAGCTATACGACCTATAAATAATCAAAGTGTTTAGTACTTATACGACCTATATTGGATTAGGTTGCCTTCGGATTCCTTCGTGACACATTTTTCTATTGTGAATACTTGTTGATTACCATTCACTCGAGGTGAGTTCATAGCCCCCTTTTTCTACAATTGTTTTACAAAATCTACGGGGTGAATTACATTGCTTGTTTTACTATTGGACACAAGTGTTTTTCAAAGTGTATGCTATCCAGATTACTGCCTGATTATTAATGCCTAAGTTACCTTATTGCCGTGAAGTCCCTATTTATCATGAACCGTTAATTGCTATTGTAGTAAGCGCGAGTGTTATGGATAGATCTATCGGGATTGACAATCCCCACCTTTCCTTGGGTCACTAGTTTGATCAAGGTGCATTTAACATTGAGAGGTGTTAGGTTGTTGGCAAGCATCCTATATTCTGATTAGGGCACAAATCTAGTTAAGGCTTCGGTGTCATGAGCTTAGTGCAATAATAAACGTTTTGGACTACTGAATGTGTTTCAGAGTCTACTATTACTTCGATCTTGTGGTCCACCCTTTTTACCGATAAACCTATGATTTCACTCAACCTTTGTGTTGACTTTTAGCATGTAATTTCAGGTCCTAGGGTATGAAGATTGGACGGGAGCCGTGGCGGATATCAATGAAGACGGATTCTGTGTTTTATCTAAAGTCTATGCAACTTTTATTATCTTTAAAAACTTAAGTCTTCTTTTGGTATTATGAAGCTTTTGTTAAAATTAAATATGTACTTGAAATGTTTATGACTTTTAAAACATATGGGACCTAATGTATGAACTCTGATATTTTGCTATGGCATCGAATGAAATCTTATCTTAAAACGTCCATTTAAGGTCGTTTCCTATATCTTGATTGTTGTACTTTGACGTAGCACCCCAATGTTACCATTCCGCTGCTACCTGATTTTGGGGGTGTTACAGATGGTACCAGAGCCAAGGTTATAGGGAACTGGGTCATTTTCAAAACCTAGTCTATAACCACAAAGTTTAAAGATTTTCTTTCCTTTCATTTTTAAATACAGAATCCTTCATCACTATCCGATATCCACGCGCGCGTATTCCCTAATCCTTACTTACTTTTCTGATTGTCATTATTGCATTATATATAATCTTATATATATAATACTTGGTTTAAATTCGATCTGTTACGGCTATCGGTTTTTTACATACAATATCAATTTCTATGATCAATTATATAAATTAATCACTATCCTGATTAATTTATGATTAATTAATCATCTCCGTTATTTACCATGTGGCCATGACTCTGCATACCTTTACAAATTCTTAACGAATGGTGTACGTATGTTGCCAGAATCATGCCGCCCAGGAGATTTAAAAAGAAATATGTTAGGAAGATAGTGGAAAAGCGTGTAGCCAAAGCCATTGAAAAATACAAAAAGACTAAAGCTGACTCAAACAATACTGGTGGATCCGGATCAACAAATACTGGTGGAACTGTTGTACCATAAATGCATGGATGTTCGTATAAGACATTTATGAATGGCAAGCCTCACTCTTTCAAGAGGACTGAAGGTGTAGTCGGACTAAAACGTTGGTTCGAAAAAATGAAGCATGTGTTTGAAATTTACAAATGTGCTGAAGATGACAAAGTGAAGTTTGCTTGTCACGTTTGAGGGTCTGCTCTAACTGGTGAACGGAATGTTCAGACTTAGGACTTGCTAATCTACGATCCCCTGGAGCAACGTGAAAGCTATGATGACCACTGAATACTGCCCAGCAACTGAAATCCAAAGGATGGAACAAGAGCTTTGGACTCTGACTCTGAAAGGAGATGATATTGAAGCTTACAACAATCGTTTCCACGAACTGGCCTTGATGTGTCATGAATTGGTGCCTACTGAAAAGAAGAAGATTGAAAGGTATGTTCGTGGGTTTCCTGAAAGAATCAAAGGAAATATCACTTCTTCAAAGCCTGCAACTCTGCATGATGCAATCAACATGGCCCGTGAACTGGTCGAGCAATCAGTTCAGGGTAGGGCTGCAAGAATTGGGGAAAGCAATAAAAGGAAATGGGAAGACAACCAGAGAAACAACAACAACAATACCCATAACTACAACAATAACCACAACAACAACAATAACCGCAACCGAAACAACAATCATCACCAGCAACAAAACAGGAGACAAGAAGCTGTCAGGGCATATGCTGCAGCCCCAGCTGAAGGAAAAATCTATGCTGGAAACTTACCAAAATGTAATCGGTGCAACTTACACCATCATGGACGATGTCCTCCAAAGTGCCAGAGATGTCAAAAAATGGGTCACCTGGAGAAGGATTGTAGAGTTAGGCTTCAGGGTGCAGGTAATGACTTCCTGCAGAATGTGACATGTTTCGGTGTGTGAGAAAGAACATTTCAGACAAAGTGTCCGAAAAGCAGAGTAACCACAGAATAATGGAGCGTCGTGGAGAGCTTATGTGGTGGTTGAAAAATCACGCAGGATCCGAATGTGGTCACAGGGTACGGTTCTTTCTAATGATCACTACCTTGTTATTCTCTTTGATTCGGGTGCTGAGAAGAGTTTTGTATCTTCTGCGTTTACACATTTTATTAATATTGCCCCTGCCACTCTAAACACTAGCTACGAAGTAGAAGTTAAAGACTGAAAAGTGATGCACCAATACCCTTTTTACGTATTGCACTTAGTCTTGTTAAATCACGTTCAAATAGACCTTATTGCCAACCCTACTAGAAGTTTTGATGTATCATTGGATGGATTGTGGACATATATCCCGAGACTCTCTCGATTTGGTTATAGAAAGACTGTTCGTATCCTCCTTTCGAATGCAAGATACTTGAAGTTTAAGGAGAGAGGCGGAAAAGATCTTCATTTACTTGCTTGTATCAAGGTTATGAGAAAAAGCTTGATGACATACGTGTTGTCCGAGACTTCCCTAAGGTATTTCCAGACGATCTTATAGTTTACCTCATGTGCGGAGATCAAATTTGCATTGATCTGATTCAGCGCATCGCCAGTTTGTGAGATCTCCATACCCGATAGCCCTTCAGAAATGTTAGAATTGTCGAACCAGCTTAAAGAACTGCAAGATAAGGGTTTTATTCGACCAAGTCACTCACCATAGGGAGCACACATGCTCTTTGTCAAGAAGAAAGACGGTTCGATGAGAATTTTTTTGTTTATAGTACTTTGTGTATAAACAAACAGGGAACTAAATAAGTTGACTATAAAGAAACGTTACCCTCTCCCCAGAATTGATGACTTGTTTGACCAATTACAAGGTGCATGTTGTTTCTCAAAGATAGATCTTCGCTCAGGATATCATCAGTTGAGAGTCCGAGAGGAAGATATATCAAAGACAGCATTTAGAACCCGATATGGGCACTTTGAGTTCCCAGTCATGCCATTTGGACTGACAAACGCGCCAGCAATATTTATGGACTTAATGAACCACTTCTGCAAGCCGTATTTGGACAAATTCGTAATTGTGTTCATTGACGATATCTTAATCTACTCAAACTCAGAAGAAGAGCATGAAGCCCACCTAAAGACGATTTTGGACTTACTCAAGAAGGAGAAGTTGTACGCTAAATTTTCAAAGTGCGAATTTTAGTTACAAGAAGTCCAGTTCCTAGGACATGTGGTCAACCGTGACGGTATCCACGTGGATCTATCAAGGTGGAGTCGTCAAGACTGAAGACCCCCTGAATCGTCTACTGCAAATCCGTTCATTTCTAAGATTGGCGGTTACTATCGAAGTTTATTAGAAGTATTCTCCAAGATACGTAAAGCCCTCACCATGTTGACTCAAAAGAATAAGACGTATGTGTGGGGCGATAAGCAAGATGAAGCTTTCCAAATTCTGCAGGAGAAACTATATGAATAATTGACTATTTTATATTAATGGGATTTTATCTTGTATTATTATATATTGATAAATATTGAAAATTGATGGTGGTGATTAATAAAAATAAATGGATGAAGGAGCAGGTGGCATCATATCAGAGCAAAAAACAGCAGACCTCAGCACACACCCAGTGCGCAGTTGTCAGCTCAACGCACAACAATACAGCGAAAAACTGAGAACAAGAGCAACCAAAACTTCAAGAACTGCCCTTGCTCATGAGTAAGCCCTCCCGATGGCCCCGCTTGCCATTAGAGTCACAGTGCAGCTCCCCCCCCCGATTTTGGGTTGCGTGTTGATGCCGCGGGCCAGGTGATCGCAAAAGCGACACGCCAGATGACAGCAACCTTCGACACAAAACCCCCCACGAACAGGACTATGGGTAGTGATGGTGTTAGCACTTACCACTCTGTAGACCATCTCTTTTATGGGACCGGAGTGTTCTCTACACAGACCACTAGATTCTCCCGTAATAATTGCCCAGAAGGCATTAAAATAAACGCCCAAGACCGGTGGATCGAGCATACTCATGACTACGCGTGTAGATCAAATACCACCCGGGCAAGGCGAACGTGTGCAGATGCCAATGAGCAAAAAAAGACTCAAGCCAAGACGAGTACTAGCTACAAGAGATAATTACTATTCAATCAAGACATAAAGACTTAAAGATTTGGAAGCACAGCAGCGAAGCTTCCAAGATCTCACGCCCCACCTGAAAGGCTAAAAGGGATTAGAAAGACACTTTGAGCAACGAGATAATGGTGAATTACTTCTTTGATCAATCTGATTCATCCGTTGGTGTTGTAAAGAAAATGATCATGGGAAGAAGCTCATACTTCTTAGATATTCATACATCCCGTTGCGGATAAGATGGTATACGATCCGAAGACTTGTATTTGGTGGCCTGGATGAAGAGAGACATGCTGAGTACGTTAGCAATGTCTTTACATTTGCCTAAGATTAAAGCCGAACATCAGAAACCCTCAGGATTTCTTCAACAACCAGAAATTCCTGAGTGGAAATGGGAAAAGATAACAATGGACTTTGTCACAAAGTTGCCTAAAAGTAGCAGTGGGCATGATACGATTTGGGTCGTTGTGGATAGATTGACCAAGTCGGCTCACTTCTTACCTATTCGTGAAGACTACAAGACGGAGAAATTAGCAAAGATTTATACCAATGAGATTATAGCAAGACATGGTGTGCCAGTGTCAATCATTTCAGACCGTGATGGTCGATTCACGTCACACTTATGGCAGGCTTTTCAGGAAGCGTTGGGTACGAGACTAGACATGAGTACGGCTTACCACCCTCAGACCGACGGCCAGAGTTGAGCAAACAATTCAAACGCTGGAAGGATATGCTTCGAGCTTGTGTTATGGATTTGTGGCAGTTGGAATACTCATCTTCCATTGATTGAGTTTTCCTATAATAACATTACCACTCAACATTAAGTGCGCACATTCAAGGCTCTGAACGTGGCGGAATGTAATCCCCCGTGATATGGACTGAAGTGGGAGAAAGTCAGCTTATTGGACCAAAATTGTGCAAGAAACGACAAAGAAAAGATTGTTCAATTAGGGAAAGAATTGAAGACGGCTAGGAGTTCGCCAGAAAAGCTATGCTGATAAGAGGCGTAAACCTCTGAAATCCAAGTTGAGACCGAGTGTTTTACTTAAGGATCTCCATGGAAGGGAGTGGAACATTTGGTAAGAATGAAAGCTAGCACCCTATTAATGAGGGACGTTTGAAAATAGTAGAGTGTGTTGGACCGGTGGCTTATCGGCTGAAGTTACCCCAGGAGCTAAGCTGTATTCACGACACATTTCATGTGTCAAACCTCAAGAAATGCTTGGCTGAGCCAGATGTTCAGGTGCCTTTGGATGAGATCGAGATTGATAAAAATCTGCGTTTTGTCGAAGAGCCTATTGAGATTGTGGATCGAGATGTGAAAAAGCTAAAGCGGAGAAGAATCCCATTAGTCAAAGTTCGTTGGAACTCTTGGCAAGGAGCTGAGATATACCTGGGAGCGTGAGACCAATTCAAAAGAAGTAATTCGCATCTTTCTCTGAACTCGGTACCCTTCCACAAAGTGCTCGCAACTTGGCTTAAGACCAAGACTCTTCTAACTGGAGGAGACTGTAACATTCTGTATTTTCAGGTCATTTACGACGTCATCTATTTTGCTAATCATTTTTTTTTCTCTCGTACGCGTTTACTTTTAATTTTAATAGTTAAGTTAAATCGCGTAAACTAAAAATCAACATCAACGGTAAACGAGACAACCAAACAGATTAAAGTTACTCAAGAAATCCATTAATATTATTATTACTAAAGTAATAATTTACTTATTATGTTTTATTTTTATCGGTTACGTAAAACGTTACGTTTCGCGATAAATTACGTTTAAGCATTCCCGGAATCACCAAAACTTTTCTACGCTTCAACAAATACCCACATTTATACCCAATACCCAAAGTTTTATTAAACTTTACCCAAATTATCATTGTTAGTCATATTGTACCTTAAATAAATCAACTACACACTACACTTTACAAATATTACATCTATATTTAACCTTATACACCTATAGCTTCAAGTAATTGCATGAAATGAACACAAAATATCAAAGATATTTTTTCTAGCCATTTCCCTCCCCCTATTTCGTGTATAAGGCAGCCTAGGGAGACAAGGAGCACACTAAAACCTTACTAACTCATTGTACATCCTAGCTCATTAAAGAACCAAGACTATAACACATTTTGACCAAGACTATCCCCTAAAACCCTCCCCTTGTTTCCCTCCCCATGTTTCCCTTGGTCTTGGTCTTCAACAAGTGGTCTTGACTAACTCTTGGCATATATATACTAGCATACTAGAAGAGATAAAACATACATACACTCTCTTGACCAAAAATCAACACAAACTCTCTCTTTGGTGCTCTCTTTACCCACGGCAAACAAACCCCCTTTACATAATCCATACAAATTTTTCTTCAACATATACAAGCCATCACACATCATTTCTAAGATATACTAAGGTGTTTGCAAGCCTTGGTTAACCATTTACAAGTATTGAAACAAAGAATGGAAGATTAGGGTTTCATTGATTTTAGGGTTTCTTTGATTTTGCAAGCTGGGGTTTGGTCTCTAAACAAGAGTTTAGACTTTGTTGTTCATCATATTGCATCACTATAAGGTTATCTATAAACCTTTATGTCTTTACTTTTATCATTTTTATGTGTTTACATGTTCTATATAACTAAATCACCATTTAGGGTTTTAAACATGTTAAATGGATAACTTACTTGTGGTTATGATTTTGAACACTTTTACATATGTTGTGTAGTTGATAATATCATGGAAAAAAGGAATTATAAGTATGGTAACATGTTTGTTAAAGTATAAAAAGTTCAAGTATAAACTTGTAGTTAAAAAGTATATAAAAACAAAGTTATATAAATAAACCCCAAAAGATATATAGGGGCTGTTTTGGTTCATATTTTGTAACAGTTAGATTATACTTTATAAAGATAGTACGTCTCATGACGATTCCAAAAAGGTAAGAAACTCGAAAAACGGATTAATAACGAAAAAGATACGGTAAAAACAAGTTATACGTTAATAAACGGAGTCGTAAAAGAATTTTTATAAAAACTTTTTATAAAAATTATTCAAACAGCAAGTTTGGCATTTTTAACAAATTATACATATTTTTAGGATTCCAAAATGATAAGAATCGTAATTTTTCAATTAATAACGAACGAGTTATGAATTTCGCGAGTTTACGACAATTAATACTTTTATAAAACTATTTTTATAAAAGTTACTGTTCATGACAGAAATAATTATTTTTGTAAACCTCATAAATAAGTAGAACTTTCAATTACGAGAACGTGCTCGAAAGAATCACTAAAAACGGAGCTATAACGAATAAAATATGACGTTTACGGGTTTTACGATAATTAAAACTATAAAAATAACTTTATAACTGGTGTGAACAGTAAAAAGTACTGTTCATCAGAGGGTCAAAAATATGAAAATGTCAAATTATGATAACTCGTCCTAATACGAAAGCGTGGGCATAAGAAACGTCAAAATCGGGCTTAAAACGCGAAAGTTACGCCAGTTTTACTAAAACGGTAATTATAAACGTTTTTACTTATTAAACACAATTTTACCAAAATAATTAGATGGTGATTGAACTATATAGACCTATATGTGGTATTACTTAATCAAAGTTCTATATTACTAGGGAGTTTCATAATGAGGCCTCTTTAGGGTGGCGTATCGACGAGTTGTTGGATTTACGATTTAAAGTGTCCTAGCTCCTCATACGTCACTACATGACCTCTTAATTATGATAGCCCGAACGATAGTATGATGAGCTATACGACCTATAAATAATCAAAGTGTTTAGTACTTATACGACCTATATTGGATTAGGTTGCCTTCGGATTCCTTCGTGACGCATTTTCTGAGCCATTAACAAGTACTGTTAATTGGCGGGATTGTGAGCGCGAATGTTATTAATAGATTCTAATTAGATTGAACTCCCCCGTTCGGGTGATTTTCTATCACGGACAAACAACGTATACCATTCGAATATAGGGATGTTGCGGTTAGAACATCACCGACGGGCAATGATAGAACCATTTATTTGGTATTCATTCATTCAAGCTTCAGTGTCATGAGCTTAGAGCAACGTAATTACATTTATATGATGTCTGCATCTGTTGCATTATCATACACTTGGGAAATCTTGTGGTCCTACAATATATGATTTATCAAACCTATGAATTCACCAACATTATTGTTGACGTTTTAAAGCAATGTTTTTCAGGGGATCAGTAAGCACGAGGTGCAAGGGATACATTGGTGGTTTTGATTGGGATATCATGCATTAAAGATTTTGTGACATTACATTTTGTATAACTGTATGGGTTAGAAATCTTTGTACTTTGAACAAGTGGACAAGTGAAGCTTCGGCTTATGTAACAAATACTTTGTTAAATCCAATGTATCAGTTTTTAAACGACTTTTTGGTCGTTCTATATACATCTTGTGTTATTGATCTGAGAAGTAACACGCCCCGAACCCTTATTCCATTGCGACCCAATTTGGGGGTGTTACAAGAAGTCTTTCCCGAAGACTTGCCTGGACTCCCACCAACTAGACAAGTCGAATTCCAAATCGACTTGGTGCCTGAAGCGGCACTAGTGGCACGAGTACCGTATAGACTAGCCCCTTCGGAAATGCAATAGTTGTCTAGTCAACTGCAAGAACTCGAGAATAAAGGGGTTATCAGACCGAGTTCCTCACCATGAAGAGCTTTGGTATGTTTTTTAAGAAGAAGAATGGATCCTTCAGAATGTGCATTGACTACCGTGAATTGAACAAGTTAACTATTGATTCATCTCAAATAGTATATAATATATATATATAATAAATGCAACTTAAGAAAATTGCTCTTGTGAAAGAGTAATAAGCTAATTACTAATAAAATATATTTCCGGAAAGTATTGATTAGAAAATTACCCTTAGGAAAGGATAAAGATCAAATCATTCCCGAGTCGTTTTCCCAACGAAGTGTGAAGATTGAAAATCTTGTTTTAGTTTGTGATCACGTGCTTGAATATTCAATATTTTGGATTATAGATTCTAAATCTAAAAACGCAAAGGGAAATCACATAAAGGCACGCTAATCTAGAAATTAAGGCAACTTAAAAATCTAACGACATTTTAAACAATTAAAAACTTATTAATAACTAAAATAAACTAACTAATTAACTAAAATTGACAAATTAAAACTCTAAAAACTCAAAATGCAAATTCCTAAACTTAAAATGTAATAAACTAATTTTTAATAACAAAAAAATATTTTTTTAAACAATTTAAAACTATTTTTAAAACCAAATAATACTAAAAATTATATTAAAAATACTAAACTTAATCCAAAAATTATGAGAAAAATTCTAAAAATAATAGACACTACTCTAAGGGTTTGCAAAGAAAAACGAGCGAAAAAGCTTTTACCAATAAGCAGCTAAAAATTAATAAGCTGAACAAGCTAAAACTAAAGTAAGTATATTAATTAAATGATGCAATGGTTTAATAAAAAAGACCCAAGGGCATGATGGTTAAGGCGTGTGTGTTGTGTGAGGGAGGTCACATGTTCGAGTCCTGTGACAGTCCTTTTTTGCAAAACATTTTTTTATTTTCTATTTAAAACAGCTAAAGAATAAGCAACAATAAGCAACTTTAATAAAGGGACTTTTTGCCAGATCTTATTTTTAAGCTAGAAAAAGACAGTTCAAAGATGACATTTTAGCTTTTTTAAGACTTTGACATGTTAAAACTGCTTGAGCTTTTTGGACTCAATAAGCTTTTAGAAAACTAAAAAGCTAAAAACAGACCTAATTATAGACTCAATAAGCACTTAAGACTACAAATAAGCAAAGGAAATAAGCTGAAAAACTACTAAATGCCATTAAGAGAGTAGACACAAAAAAGAGTTTTAAAAGACTTATGACAACCTTTTAAAGCTAAATTTGAAACTAATAAGCACTAGGAATAAGCTAAAAAGGTGAAAACAGATAAAGTACTAGACTCCCATAACACAAATAAGCTAGAATTAAGCAAATAAGATAAAGAAACAAACTAGAAAAGATCAAATGAAACTGATAGTTAACAACTATTTTTTTGGCTTTTTGAGAATGAAAAGACTCTTTTGTAGCTTAAATTTAAGACTCTAAAATGATTTTTGACACAATGAAAAGTTAAGACAGATTAAAAACTAACTACAATAAGCTAAATGAAATCAAAATTTAACCAAAGAAAAGTTAGACTCTAACCACATTTGGTCTGCAATGTGAGACTCTTAAGAATAAATCATGAGTTTGACTGGTTTTTGGTCCAAATATTTAACAGGCTTTCCAAAGGACTTAAGACTCAAAAACAGATGTTCAATGATGCATTAGAAACTGATTTCAGATACAAAAAGCACACCTCTCATGGAATTTTAAGGACAACATCAAATAAGCAGTTTGAAACTTAAACTGACAAGGCAGACTTGAGAATTTGCTAAATTATCTTCAAAACTAAACAAAACCTAATCCTAGCTTATGAAAACTAGCATTTAGACCTTATTTTAGCTTATCAAATCCATTTTAATAACTAAATCAGCCTACACTTGCTTTTATCTTGATAATGCAGCTTATCCCAAACACCCCTTTAAATCTAGAAAACCCATTTTTAAGCAAAAACAAACAATTTAGCATAAATTAAGGAAAATAAGCACTCAACAATAAGCTACACTAATAAGCTATTTACACTAAAAACCTAGCAGTTTTAATCAAAACACAAATTAAACTAACTTTAATTATGCAAACTTAATACTTAAGACATAATGAGCTAACATAAGATAAAATAAGCACATTTAAGCACTAATAAGCACAGATTAGGCAATTTTATAAACTATTACAAAAATTAAGCTAGAAATAGAAATGAGAACATACCTAGTCCTTTGATCTAAATTAGGACTTATTAATGCTCTTAAGAGCTTATTTACAAGCTCCAGCTTATTGAAAACAAGCTGGTAAAGTCCCATAAGCCCATCCAAATCTGGCTTATCATCCACTTTTGAGCTTATTATGAATTTTGAGGTAATTTAAGTGATTAGCTAATTAGTTAAACCTTAAGAAGAACTTAACTGATTTAGGAAAAGCTTATGAGGTAAGAAAGAGCTTAATGAGCTTATTAGGTTAAGTCTAAACACATTTTTGACATATTTGCATAAAAGTAAAAACAGAATTTAAAACACAATTTAAAGGAAAACTAAACTTTTATTAATATTGAAAGGATTACAAGCTTTAAAAAGTAAATTACAATAATAAAAGACAATAAGCTAAAATAAGCTAAAATTACACTAAAAAGCTAGATATTCCTAACTGTGTGAATACATTGCTATTTATAGTGAGGAGAAGAGCCTTCTAGAGCTTGGAGGAGCGTCTATAACTTCTAATCACAGCCTTTAGATCAAATCTAATCATCCAATCCGTCTTCTTAGCCCTTGGATTCTCTTACACGTATTTGCTTCAATCACAACCCTCAGGATTGCCAACGTGGCTTAAGTTGTGTTAGACGTGTCAGGCTTTAGCCTTTTAGAAGCTCATAATCGTGGGAGGATGAGAGATTGATTTACTCGTATATTACTTATACCAGTGTAATTTTGAAGAGATGAATAGTAAAATTTGACCCGTGTTACACAATTTGACTTGGGTCATTATTTTAGAGTTGGGCTTTTAACTTAGGCTTTGACCAGGATTTGGATTTTGGACTTAGGGATTTATAGATTAGGCTTATAATTAAAAAGGGATATGATTAATATCATTTAATGGGCTGACTTGGCTCATTAAACGGGTTACGGGATGGCCCATTAAAAATGAATATGCCTTTGGCTTTGTTTTCTCGCGCTCTTCCAATCTCGTGCTCGGTTTTGTCCTTTTTGGCTTCATTTTTCGTTCTTTTATGAATATCCGTTACCTGCACAATACAATTAACAAAACACACATATACAATGTATTTTTCATGTATTTTTGATCATTTAAGCTCGTTTTAATAAGGAAAATTGATATGTGATTAAACACATATCAAAAATCTCCCATACTAAGCTATTGTCGTGTCCTCACGCAATGTCATATACACACATAGAAAACTAAAAATTTCAACCCCCCTAGACTAATTACCTCGAAAAGTAGCTAAGTGTTCATCTAATGGGATTAAGAAATCACTAGTTTAAAACGCCATGTTTTACCATTTTTATATATATGCATACATTTATTATCATTATTATTATTATTTTTTTTTTTTAAAAGAAAACTACAACATGTTTGACTTTCATTATTTAATCATAACTTTTAGGATCACGGAACAAGAAACACTTTTAAATAGTGTCTAAAAGGATAAATTCATCGTCCTCGAATTTTCACCTGCCCCAAACCAAGCTTAAAAACGAAATCATTGTTAAATACAAGTTAAGATGCTAACACTACTCATATTTGTAATTTGTGTAAGCCTAGACTAACTTTTCACTCCCGATGGATAAATATTTATAAATGTGTATGTGCTCATTTCGAATTTCGTCTATCCAATCGTCATTTTAAGAAAGTTGTCATCTTTCTAAATTTGATAAAAGCATAACGTTCCCTCCAAGAATTGTGATTTTGAAGGCAAGATCATTCCATGTAGCGACTTTCTTCTCGGCACATCTCAGCCGAGACCGGCTTAGGTGACCAGGCTTTTGATACCCCACAGAGAATAGTATCGGAACTCACGGACCTTCGGTATCAAATACTCTTAGGCTTTCCGTTAAACTAACACTTCATTTAGAAAGACCACAAATTAAAATGAAATAGTCTTAGTTCAAAAGCATATTTAAATTTTAGAAAAAGAGATTTTTCCTATATTTATTCAATCACATACATTACACTTAACATTAATATTATTATACTTATTACCTCCACCCTTTAAATGAACTGTCACATCGGGCGCGAACCGACCATGATCCAGTTGTCTTGTTTCGGCTTTGGACTTTGCGTTATATGAAGACTGTCACATCAGTATGCGAGCCGACCATGATCCAGTAATCTGACAAGGTATTATTATTATACATATTTATCATTTTATTACACTTTACATTACAATGATATATAGAAGAAATTTTTTTTTAATTTAAGTATAAATTTGAACTAAGACTAAAAAGTCTAAAAATGTTGATTTTAAAAGGACTTTTAAGGGCGATAAAACCACTAACTTGTCGAATTTCCAAAAAGCACGTAATATTAGTCCGGTTAGAAGCTTCGGGGATGAAAAGCCACAAATTACACTTATGAGCTCTTAAGATTTCCAACTAATCCTTGCTTAGCATCTAACTTATATTTAACTCTATCATTTCTCGTTCTTCGCAAATTTAAAATCTTTAATAAAAAGATCCGCGAATGCTTAGTCTAATAAAATCAAGCTTTTCATATTTAAAGTCTATTAAGGAAACTTGTAAACTCTTGGCTTTTTCAAGCTAGAATTCGCGTTTTAAAGCTTCTTGTATAAAAGACTAGCAAAAGCTTTCATTTATATAGGTTAAGGGGCAAGCTAGAGCGCAACATGCTCGATCAAGTCAAAATTTATTCTTATTCTCACCATCAGAAAGTTAAAAATTCGTGTCAAAACACTTATTTTATTTTTGAAAAATTTTAATTTTGGCATAAAATCACATATTTTTGGTGGCAAAACAGGGTTACGTGAAGACAAAGCAAATGCAAGTAAGATCTAATCGATAGATACCCCCATACTAGAACTAAACATTGTCCTCAATGTTTAAAGGGTCTTTACGTAAATCTAAAGCCGTATATTAATTATGCTAATAGATAAACGTTAGTCAATAAGATCTTAGGATATCAGATTCCCATATATAAGCATGCTAAGGATTGAAGCTAGAGTGAACGATGGATAAAACCACAAGCTCGAGAATCTTCAAAATCTGGGGTAATCCTGAACATAAAACACAAGCCAAGAAACACGAGAAAGGAAGAGGCGAGCCTCCTCACATCACACTTATAAGAAAATAGAAAAAGAAGATAGAAACACGGGTTGCCTCCCGAGAAGCGCTTGTTTTTGTTAACTGAGTCACGAGCCTGACTCGACCCCGAATTTAGTTGTCCATAAGGAAGGTTTGGAGATCCGGGACAACCATATGTGGCGTGTCCCCTCTAAAATAGTGTTTGAGTCTATGACCGTTCACCTTGAAGTTTGGTCCGTCGGTTTGAGATAACTCGACGGTACCATAAGGGAAAACTTGAGTAACGGTGAACGGTCCGGTCCAAAGTGTTTTGAGCTTTCCTGAGAAAATCTTTAATTGAGAATTGAAGAGAATAACTCGATCACCAACGTTGAAAACACGGTTCTTAATCTTGGAGTCATGAATCTTCTTCGTTTTCTATTTGTAGATTAAAGAGTTCTCGTAGGCTTGATCCCGGAGTTCATTTAATTCATTCATTTGAACCATCCGGTGATCACCCGCAGACTTGAGATCAAAATT